>JAVXUP010002019.1:0-166932 GCA_033070095.1 Escallonia herrerae
TTTTTTAGGGTCTGGCTCTATTTTTAGGGTTGGCCCGGCCTCGGCCCTCTTTCGCCAGCTACTGGCCCAGGTCGTACGTGGCCTTGTTCACTGGCCCTCTTTTTCAGCTCTAATTGTGGCCCGGACCTTGGCCCTAAATCCGGCCCTGATTCCCCCCCCCCCCCCGCCCTTTCCCCTAACCACATATTCCACCCCCCGGTAAAATTTCACTTTTACCCCCCAACAGCTATATAACGGCTAGTTTGGTTGGTATTTTTGTCCAACTAATTTTTAACAACTCTTTTATGATTTTTTACACTTTTTTCCCTGGCCAACAACAATAAACGACTAGTTTTAAGGGGCATTTTGGTCTTTTGTGGACTTTGAAAAATCTATAAATGCACACCCTTTCTTTCATATCTTTCACACCAATATTCTTACTCTCTCTTATCTAAAATTCTATATTTCTCCAAGCTTTGCTACCATTGTTATTTCTTATTAATTACTAACTCCAGATACCCAAGCCAATTTGGAGTATTAGTTAATTGTTTACTAATTACTACTCTTTCTAAATTCTAGTTACTAATTACTGCTCTTATTCCTTTGTTATTTCTAATTTCTTTGCTTACTAATTACTACTATTACCAAATTATTATTAATTACTAACCCTTAAATTACAAGTATTAGTTAATTGTTATTTCTAATTGCTAGTTACTGCTCTTATTCCTTTGCATTTAGTTATTCTTACTAGTTTTATTTTTGATTCTAGTAAAAAAATTTAGCGTCAAATATGTCTCAATTTTAAAGAAACTAAGCAAACGTGGATCATCATCACGAGCTCCACCACCACAAGCATCACGACCACGGTCACCACAAGCACCAATCCAAGCACCACCACCACCATTGATTCTGGCATGAATGAGTACATGTTGTATGATAGATACCCAAACCAATTGGGAGTTTAACCAAAATATTCTAGATCTTGAATACATGCCCACACAAGATACTCAACATTATAGTCAAGGACGCAGCTCGGTTGACGAAGCTATTATTCCATGACAGAATGTTAACTCGATGTGTGGTCATCTTGGAGAAGGGCTGAGCAATCCTTCCGGTCATCCTCCAGAAGCCCAAAAGGTAAATAAAAAAAAAAAGAAAGCCAAGTGTTGGAATCATTTTGATGATATTATGGTGGACGACGTCAGAAGAGCTTGATGTAAGTACTGTGGTCAATTATTTTCGTGTGGTAGTGGTAATGGACATCTTAATAGGCATTACCCTCTGTGTGGCCACGTCGAACCTAGACAAATGCAGTTATCTTTTGGCGGTCAGTTATTTGTTTATAATCAGCGAGAGGAAAGAGACAGTCATGCTGAATTTGTTATTCATGATGAACAACCTTTTAGTTTTGCCGATAACGCTAAGTACTTTAGATATATGAACATGTACGTGCAACCTTTGTACAAAAAAGTTTATAGAAATACAACTAGATCCGGTGCACTTAAACAATATAATGCTGCTAAAGCACGCTTGATTAATTATTTTGATAATTTTTATGGTAGAGTTAGTCTTACTTCTAACGTTTGGAAATCCCCTTTTACTTTTGTTAGTTATGCTTGTGTGACGGCCCATTGGATTGATTCTGATTGGACCATGAACAAGAGAATCATTACTTTCGAATTCTTTCCTTAACCACATTATGCATCTAACATTGCTACTTTTATAATTAATGCATGTAGCACTTTTAAAATTAAGAACAAGATTATGAGTATCAGTTTTGATAATGCTTCTAACAATAAAGCTGTTATTTCAACCTTGAAGGCAAGCCTTCAGCCTGTACTTGCTGTGATTTATTTCATGTTCCATGTTTTTGTCATATAATTAATTTGATTATTCAAGATGGTTTAGCTACTGCAAGAGATATTATTCTCAAAATAAGGGGTATGACAGCGTTTATTGATAGTCGGTCCGAGAACACAATAATTTAAGGCTTTGGGTGTTCAATATAATTTGCCTTGTAGGAGATCACTTACAGGTCTATAGGTGGAACTCCACATATCATATGCTTTTATATGTATGCGTATACAAAGAAGTGTATACGCATTTCCTACTAACCAGGTTCCCATAAGGCTTGCCAACTCACGAGGAATGGCAGATGGCTTCACATCTATCTGAATTTTTGGAGGTATTTTACACGTCTACCAATTTATTATCTGGTATGTACTATCCCACCTCCCCTATCACTGTAGTAAAATTCTCAAGATGGCTATAATGTTAATGAAATGGAGATATGTAGGACCTTTTAAGGAAACAGTCAAACAGATGTATATCATGTTTAATAAATATTGGGAGGAGTTGCCTATTATTTTTGATGTAGCCACTTTGTTTGGATCCTAGGTTGAAGTTGCATGGAGTGAAAGTCTTGATAGTAGAAATATCAAGACTAATGTGCTACCCGGATAATGACACAACCAACCTTACAATGAAGGTGACCGCTACATTTGAGGCTCTATATAACCTATATCAAAATTCTACTAATGTGCGCGGATGAGCTATATCGTCGAGCGGTGAAGTATATTACAGGTCATATCCTACTGGCTTTGAACATCTAATGGCAAGACAACTACTAGTGGAAGGTACTTCTAGTTCTGGAGGTTCGTCTACTTATTCCTCTTTCAATGAAATTGGTCTATATGCATTACTAATCATTATTCCTCTTTACCAATGAAAGAGCAGATGAACTTTAATTTCTTAACTTCTTGAAAAAAAATGAAAAAATGTATAAAAATTTATCCCAAATTGTATGGGATGTACTGCTGGTGCAAGCCTCCACAGTTGCTTCAGAGTCGGCATTTTCAGCGAGCAGAAGGGTGTTGGATGACAGGAGGAGTCATCTTAACGCCAAGTCACTCGAGTTATATGTATTTTGGAAGGATTATCTTGATACAAAATACCACGAGCAAGATAATCCGATTGATGATAGGAGAAACATCGATTCAGACGTCGATACACTTCCGGATGATTAGGTGATTTCCTTTTCTTTTCCTTTTCTCAAGTTTTTACTTTTTAGTATAAATTATTTTCAAACAAATTAAGTGTGTCCAAAATAAACAATGCACTTGAGAAAAATAAATATTTTTCCTCAACTTTTTGAAAAATGATATATATATATATATATATATATATATATATATATATATATATATAAAGTACTTCGCCTGCTTGTTTACAAGTAGCTGGTCCCAAGCCCGAATAAAAGAAGGAGGGCCTATCAATTGCATTTATTTCGTGAATTAACATTTTCGCAACACAAAAAAATAAATTTAAAAAAAAAGGCCCGGCCGGGCCTTAAAGTTAGGGTCTAAGGCTTGGGCCTGGATAGTGCCTCCATTTCCTAGCTCTAGGTCCAGCCAGGTTTCAAAGGCACAAAGCCCTAAATGGCCCGACCCATTTTCTGGCCCTCTGGGCCCGGGCTGGGTAGGCCCGAGCCCGACCCTTTGACACCTCTAGCTCACCGAAATCTCACACAAATCTAACCCATTCTCGAGTGTGCTACAACTGATCATCACCTGCAGAAAGGGAGGAGTCAAGCAAACGGTGAGCTTTTGAAAGCTCTATAAGGTCATACAAGGACTACCAAAAGAATTGCAAAAAGAATCCAACCAAAGATAATTCTCAAAATACTTCAAACGATTTAAATAGCTGAGTGATTTCCAAAATGATCAAAAATCATCATAAGTAGATATCAAAATAAACAATAACAATCACGACGGTTTCCAAAAGAAACAATAAAATATCATTTCCAAAGCCATCATTTCAAAATACAATGATGGTTTTTCGAAGGATTTCAAAACAAGCACAAACCATTTGAGACAATCCTTTCCAGTCATTTTTGTAACAGTCACGGTAAGATACAATGTCAATAAATTCAAAGATGTTGATCTTGGGCGATTGCGATGCCATTCAGGCAAAGCCAGTATGGTGTACACGTGTATAATGTATCAATATATAATTAGTAGTCCCACTGGGTGCTAGTTTGCATTCCATGCAGAATTCAAACCAACCTTATAACGCATCTCCACATTATGGTTTTCCAGGTCAACAAAAAATTAACAATATCAATGAGCATTAACATAAGCTCAAATCACTGAAATCAAATCGGGTTTCAATAACAATAAACATACCGATATAAGTCATCACTTGGATTTCCAGACTAACCACAACAAACACCAAGAATGATTACGAACGATTATCAAATTTAGGTACAACAGTTCAACAGAACGAATGCAAACAATTATGGAATATGCCCAGCATGCAATAACAGGCGAGCATCAATAATATTTCCAAATAATCGATTTAGGTTTAATATTGAAATTTTCTGGGCAATAACATGTTGATACCAATACCTAATTCAGTGTCCGACATTAGTCATAAAGCAAATCGAAAGAGTACTTACGAGTATGAGTTATCGAAATAAGGGTTCAGACAAAAATCTTTACCCAGGGTTCAGATAGAAACCCTTACCTAGATCCGAAACTAAGTTATTTAACTGAAAGTTTGTTGCTTTAACCTAAATGGAATAATTAAATCATCAGAACCTAGCTTACAATACAATATTATAACCTACATATTTTCAAAATGAACCTCCCTCACCGGGTATGTAAAATTACCAAAAATGCCCCTGGGATGTAAAATTACCAAAAGCACCCCTTGCACTCTTAAATCACCAAAACAGTATTCTCGTAAGTAAAATCACTTAAATAACCTTGTACGTGAATTTACCAAAAATACCCTTTTTGGTCAAATTACCAAATATCCCATCGGGGTGGCAAATTATCAAAATACCCCTTCACCTTTAAATCGTCAAAATAGCCTTTTCGTAAGTGAAATCACTGATATATTCTTATTGTATGTGAATTTATACAAAATACCTTTTAGAGGTAAAATTACCAAAATACCCCATTGGGGTGATAAATTACCAAAATATTCCCTGGGGGTTCTCGACTCTGAAAAAATTTCAAAAACCCCATAATACAATATTTTTAGCATCATGAAGTCATTTTTGGGCTAAAAAGTACTTTAAAAAATTTTTGCCCGAAAATCTAAAACCGCTGTTCAGACTGAGTACTTAGAAGTCAGTTTCGCTAAAAATATCTATTAGCCTTAGAATGGCACAAAATTTTAGAAAATGGAATATCTCAGTAACTTAAGGCTTTGCAAAATTTTCAGATTAAAATAGCATTGTTTGCTATGCTAAATAGTTCGAGAATTTTCTTTAATCGGTACCCTAGTTTAGTGTCATTCGCGGACATAATAAATTCTAAAAAAATCTAGAGCGTACGTCACATAAAAATATTGGGTTTACTATTTTGGACTTTGTCTAATTTTTTCCCTATCTATTTATAAAAATCTCATAAAACTGCCTCATTAACCCTCCTATCTTTAGTGACAATTACGGTCACTATTCAGATTCACACACACACACACTATAACACCTTGAAAACACACTATTGTCTTCTTCTTCCTTCAGCCGAGGCCCATTTACACACACACACACACACTCTTTGTTAGACCCCCCCCACATGCATATATATATATATATATATATATATATATATATATATATATATATATATATATATATATATATATATATATATATATATAGAGTTTGGAACATAATGGGTATTTTGTAATTTTTATTATTTTAGGAATATAAGAATTATTTCTTTTAGGTTATTGATACTTTATGTAATATATATTCTCTAGGAACCCTAAGAGCACACCAAAGTTCAGAAAAGTCTCCAAGGAATCCCTAAGAAGAAATTTCTTGAGATTTGCGAATTACTTTGAGGTAAGAATTTAATTCGATTATTGAATTGAGATTCGTAATAGGAATCCTACAAATTTTATTGATTCTAATTGAAATCTTTGAGTATGTTAATTTTTACGGCTTTTGATGCAATTGGATTGATAAGATCAATTGGACAATTAGAGGTAAGGGTTTATTTTTTTGAAATCAAAATCGGCGTTGGATCAATCATTCATTCAATGATTTAATTTTTTAATTTATTAGTCTGCTTTCATGTCGTCATTGTGCCATTTTAGTTACGATTTCTATTGCTTTTGTCATGATTCGTGCCCTATACCGTAACATTCACCTTTGCAGTAGTTAAGTTGTGTTCGGTTATCTGCCCCGAATTTCGTGCCTTACATAGTTAATATTCACTTGCAGCAACTGAATATTTGTTTGGCTGTTTTGCTTTTACTGTAGTTTTGTTTGGTGTGTCAGCCTTCATCAATTGTTGCCCCATTTTCCGTGCCATAAGAACAGCATAGCCTGACTTTGAGTTTTGAGTTTACAACCGTGTACTTTTTTTCATGTTACAGCAGTGTACCTAGGGATGGCAAAAAATCTGAACCCGCGGATCTCCGCCCCGCCCTAGGGGTGGGTTATTTTGACTTTGACCTAGTCGTGGGGCGGGTATGATATTTTTAAAAAAACCGCAGCGGGTTAGGGCCGGGTATGGTATTCACCCAAGCCACCCAGCGACCCACCCCGGTATACTTACCTTAACAGTTTAGTTGATCTTAGCCGCCCCCTATTACTTTGCTCTATCTTAACTGTCCATTACATACCATATATACTTCTTTTCTGGCATACCCTAATATGTGTCTTCTCACTCTCAGCTCTCCACCGCATTACCGCACGATGCACGGCCACTCTCCAACCTAGATCTTTTGGCGAAGCCAAGTAAATTTTGGGCCTAACTTTTTTCCTCTCCCCCATCCTTGACCTCAGGATCAATCAGCCTTGGTTGATACCAATTACCACTTGGTCATTTTCGTGTCGATACTACGCCGCAAGATCTTGAATGAGTTCTGGGCCTGCACAAATTGAAGCCCACCAATCTTGAATGAGTTCTGGGACTGCACAAGCTTGATCACTGGTAATTCCATAACACCAATCCTTCATCTTTTTTTCTCTCAAGTTTCAATTTTTATTTTTCCAATTTGATTATGTCTATTTGTTATGAATTTTGGGTGATTCCATTCTTGTTAATCTAGGGTTTGAAAAAATTTAAGACTGAACATGGCTAAGCATGTTTTAATAGCTTCCATTGCTAAAAGCATTTTAATACCCTTCAGCATACTGCATCTGGTGTGACTGTGTGTCTGTTGTTTGCATTTGCCAGGTTGTATGTATTTGCCAGGTTATTCTCTGTAGACTCTAAAAACATTGCCTTTTGTTGTTCTTATTTGCTGGTTCTTTATGTCTTACCAGGTCCTTGTATTTCATCTTGGCTTACAGGTTCTTGAAAAACTTGATAGATCACTTCTGGGACCTTTTGAAAGCCAAGCAAATGTAAACGTCTCGATTTCAATTCAATAAACACAAACTAAGTTAGAGGTTACTGATATGGTTTTGGAGATTGCAGTTGATTCGAGCTTTCTTCTCCAAATCCTTGGTCCTAATCTTTTTCCCGAACAACCTGCCGTTGGGGAACAAAAAATGAATACATCGTACTAACTGCGTTCTTTTGAAATTCTTACTATTATGTGAAAGTTTTTTTTTTTTTTGATTTTGTATCTAAGTGGTTTTTGAATGATGGGCATGAGCTGGTAGGAGTTGTGTTTCTCTGTTTCTTTATGTGAATTAAGGAAATTGATTTTTTTGTGTAATTTCTCTCCACTATTCTGAGTTTATTTGGAATTGGTTTTTTATTGCTTAGTTACTACTATGTGATACCTTTTTAGGTACCAATGCTACTTATACAAGAAAAGCATCCATGTATAATTGCAGGGGACATATTCTTGTGTAATTTTCGTATTGTTGACTTAATTCAAGCTTTGTATAATTTCAATTATTTCGGTGTATCTAATCTAGCACACAAGGGATATGCAGACAAAGATGGTGACAACTCATGTGTTACGAGTGTACGATTTCTTATGTAAATTGTATTTCAATTTGATTTTACTCTTTACCTTTTTTTTGTATCTATCTATTTTAATGTCATTTTTTCCTTTTAACTTTTTTTTTCAGTGAACAGTGCCTGCATTTGTAGTTGGAGTGCGGACTAGCTGCACGCTTGCTTTGGAAAATTTTATGTTGATTGCTTTGTTGCATTTTTGTTGCAATTAAAATATTTCGTCAATATGGTGTAATCTATTTGAACGGTAATTTGAACTATGGTGTAATTTATTTGAATTATGTTATAATCTATTAATTTCTTATTTAGGATTTTTGGACATTTTTTTGATATATGTCTAGTTTATTTTTTATGATACAGTTTTTTGTAAGTTTTGTTACATGTTCAAAAAGTGGGGTGGGGTGGGGGTCTGCCAAACCAAGCGGAACGGTTCAAGGCGGGGCAGGTTGGTGCAAGTTTTGATTGCTTCAAGGAAGGCTAGGGCGGATCGGGGCCGGGGCGGGTTTTCCAACTATCCTTAGGATCGGATATGGTATTGTACATAAATGACCCAGTGGCGAGGCGGGCGGAGCGGGCGGGGCAAGGTTCCAGGACTAGCGGAGCGGGTTCGGATTTTATAAGATCCGCATCCGACCCTGGTCATATGCTTTTCACATTCTTCATCAGCCTTGTCCTTATTTTAGTCCATATGGACTTCATTTATTGTTTGTTTCTACACCATGAATACTTAACCAATATATTGTTTTATTCATTCCATCTGCAAGTTTAAAATTCTTTTGGTTTGTTTAGCAGCTATACTACTGCACATAAATTTTGAATTTTCTCTCAATTAGCTGTGATCAGATCGTATTGTATTGCCATCATTTGTACAACTAACGTTTTAGCGTGAAATTAAAATTTGAGATTGCAGTTCATTTTCTTCATTGTCTGTAGGCAACTAGCTGGTGTCAGGCCTATTTGTTGGTGTCTATTTAATTGTGTATTTTAACGAGCCATGTCACGTGTATGTGACTATTCTGTTTCTGACTTACCCACGTGGATTTGAACATGGGTTAATTCAGTGGAATGAGCTAGATATCGTGATCTTATTTTTTGAACCTGGTCTCATATGTCAGTGATGTCACGTGTGACTTTATTCTGAATGACTCTCTAGTGTCTGTTTCCGTATAAAGATATATATTTTGATATTTTGAAATTTGGTCTGACATCTATTTCGTTAAAATTTTGTACCTCCGTAATCTCGTTTTTCAGACATTTTTGTATTCCTTTTGATTGGTCTTTTGAGCGATCTTGCTGGACATTTGACTCACTCCCTTATTATTTTTCTTTCAGGTGATCAGTAGGTGAGATTTGATTACAGGGCTAGCTGTGTGACTGAGAGATAGTGATTTTTTATCTCAGAATTAGTATTAGTATCTTTAGATGTAATAATTCAGACAAATTGAATTTGTTAAGATTTTATTTTAGAACTCCGTATCGGAATAATTGGGATTATATAAATACTTTAGGCTGCTATGGCATTTATTGATGTATTTTTGGGATTGATTAGTAAATGCTCTGAATGACCACTGATTTTTCTGACTCTGTTTATTTGATATTAACGCTCAGAAAATTCGGGGCATTACACACACACGCTGCTATGCACCTATGCCCACTAAAGCATCTTAACTGTACATTAATACACGCACATATATGCATAAACTCACACATATACACAGATTCTCACATATATATTCGCTGAGAACACATAGCAGTGCCTTCTTCCCCCACCTCTGTCAACCATTACCCACACCCGTTAATCTTTAAGTTTACACATTAGCCTCCCCTGTTACACCCGTATACACACATATACTCACAAATCCCCAAAATTTCATACCCGAAGCTCACATACCGATTCACACAAACAATGTCTAAAACACACACACATAAACTGAAATCACATTTCAACGGAGGAGGGTAGGGTTACCCTTGAGGTTCTCTCTCTCTCCCCCCTCCCGATATTCTGCCTGAATCCCCTTTTCCTTCTCCGCTTTGTTTTTCTACTCATCCCCTGCTTTGGTTTCTTGTTCTTCTCCCTTACTGTTTCTTCTCTCTTTCTCCCGAAATTTCCCCATTTTTCCTTTTACTTACCTTTTTATTTTCTTTCATTTAATCCTAAGATTTACATGACTCATTAAATTATGATTAAGTCACCAAATGCCAAGTATGAGGTGGCAGTCCCAAAAAAAATTTCTCTACAAATTTTGACACATAGCACCCCACTTACAAAAATTACAATTTAGCCCCCGAAGTTTGAGTAATTATACTTAGGCCCCAAATTAATTCTTGCCACTATTAATTTAATTAAACGTCGCTAAAAACGTATAATGTCACTCATTTCATTATTTTTCATCAATATATTAATTATATTTATGTTCCCAAAGTTATTTAGAACTTCCATTCCCTACTACTACCCGAGCATTGCTCAAATTATCACCCATTTGTTTTTCGGAACCCAGATGATTATTTTAAACAGTTCCCGAATTTTGGGATATTACAAAATTGCACCTGACAGTTTTGCCTAGAATGTTAAAATTTTTGAAAGAAGTCCTTACTTATTGCGTAATTGAAAGTACTGACCCTTTTGTGTAAGATATAAACATTTGGATCCTCAGGTGAGATTTCGAAGTAGTTTCAGGGTATTAAAGTGTATTTAACCCAAAAAATAAATATGGCTTGACAAAATTGCCCATGACGGTTTTGACTAGATTGCTAGGAATTTGGACGGAAGTTCTTACTTACTGTGAATTCGAAATTACAAACCTTTTTGTGTAAAAAAAAAAAACATTTAGACCTTCAGGTGAGATTTCAGAGTATTAAAGTGTTTTTAACCCTTTATTTTTCTAATCATCGGTGCTTGTTCAGCACACCATAGTTTCAGCAACTTCTCTTTCTTATGACTGAGACATGGACTTTTGTTACTTTTTCTTTATCATGGCGCCAGACAGTTTCATCTCCTAATTTGGACGTGCGCTGCTTTGTGCTCTAATTTTATTGGTTGGCTTAGTAAAAAATTCGGTCCATTGAATATTACTACCACTAGATATGACACTGTTTTGTGTTTTGAGTATGTTGCTAGACTTGCGCCATTACATTTTCGTTAATTATTTGTTCCGTGATATACGATCATTAAGAAGAATTACTCTTTTTGTACAAAAGAATAGTCTTTAAGACTTTTGTAATCACCCCGATGACTTTTGTAGTCACTTTTACTGACTTTTGCGTAGCACTCTTGACGAAGGCTATTAACGCTACCAATATGCATTTCGTACCTTCGGGTTTTGTGTTGGATTTAGAATTCTCAAGTCCACTTAATGATCATTTCACATATTTATTTCGCTTTATTTGTATCGTTATTAATTGTTATCACTTGTATGTCAAAGTTTTGGCTTTGTTTTTTTACTTTGGATTATCGCTTCCGATTTGGCTCCATTAGTGGGCTATTCGAGCTCACTCATTCTTTGTTTGCTTTATCTTTTATTACAGGTAGTAGACGTGATTACAGGTTTTGGCACACTTAAAGAGTTAGTGAAATTTTTTTTTTTAGTATAATCGTATAATTTAATTCGTTTTGGAAACTTTACTAGATGTAGGTATTTTGATTTGAACTTAGAAAATAGGCTTTTTAGCTCTGATTTATTACTCTGTTTTGGTTAGAAACTTAAGAGGTAGGTCTTTCATATTATGGAGACATTTGGTCACTGATGGTTTAGCTGCTTTGTTTTATACCTGGTGTAACTGTAAATATTGTAAATGTTATTTCACTTCAGGATCTTGAATTTCGTAACGGCTTCCAACATTAGGGGTATTAAAATAGCAAATGAAGTCTTTAATTTCATTAATTCCTTCCCCTTCCTTATCTTTCTTCATGCGGCCGCAAGGAACCGTATTCCAACCCCACCCACCGTATTCTCTCCTCCCCCTTGCTCATCATTTCTCACCGTATTCCTTATCTTTCATCATTTCTGAATGATGAAAGGGCAGGGGTTAGGGGAAGGAGAGCTTCCAGTGGCTAATGTAGAGGACACCGTTCGTTGTAGCTAATGTGGTGGTGATGGCATTAGCTACGGTGGTACTAGTGGTGTTGGGGTGGGGCATATTGGTGGTGGTGGTATATTGTAGCTGCGGTACGGTGGGGGATTTTACCTAAGGCGGTAGTGGTAGTGGCGGAAATGGCTGCCACCTAGCATTAGCAAAATTCGGAATAAGAGGAACTCGGGAACTATGAGTTTGGGATTTGGGGTGTGAAGGTGAATAATGAGGAGGCCGATTTTTGGTAGATTTGCAACCAACTGATTATCTAACTGATTATGTAAGTGTTCCTCTCGGAGAAATCATAATTAAAAAAAAAAAATAGATTAGTTTTTATCATTTTCACGAGGCTACGCGTGAGATGATACCTAAATGGGTTGAACATCATTTCTAAAACTTCAAGAGGTTGAGCATAATAACTTCAAACCTCATGTATGTTCACTGTAGTTAGCCTAAAATCTCTCTCTCTCTCGATCGAAACAAGGGGCTAACACCTAATGCCCAAAGGCTATGGCATTGACCGAGTTAGGCCTTGGCTCAAGTAATATATATATATATGTTCCAAGTAAAAAATCACGAACTTTAGTATGATTTCTCAATTTGGCTTTGCGTTTCAGTATCCACAGAAGAGAAGTGTGTACAAACAACAGAAACGTATTATTATGGCAATTAATTACCGGGGAAAAGAGAGAGAAAAAAAAAACCGGCATATGATCTGAATCTCACGAAGACACAAATAAACATCAGGAATTGAACTCCACATCATCCTCCGTCTCACGTACAGCTTGTAGGGGGCCACTCCCATGGACAAAACCACTATCTGAGAAATTGTTCAGTGTGTCGTGTCCAAAGAGACACACCTGTGGCTCTATCTGGTTCAACAGACGCCATTCATCGTGCGACAGAGACCAGTCGAAGATGTCCGTGTTTTTCTTTATCCGATCAGGCATCACGCTGCATGGTAAAACACTTGTTCCTCTTTCAATACCCCACCGCAAGATTACCTAGAATAGAATCAATCGACCAAAGAAAACACATTTCATTCACCTAGTCATTTTAAAATACACAAAAAGGCATATCCACGGGTATTTTAACCCCCCCCCCCCCCCCCCCCCCCCCTCCCTCTATATTAGGGGCCGCAGACTTGGTATACATCATAAATCAGCAACTACTCGTCATATACTGCAAGACATAATAAGCAATTGCCAGACCTTGTGTATACGCACAATGAGAATAGGTATTGTAACAATAGGATTCTAAACCTTCTCGTCTTCTGAAGGCCACTCACTCGCTTTAAGATGCCGAATAACCGCCGGTTCTTTAGTACTTGGAATACCCAAGAGATCCCACTGGATAAGGCCTATTCCCTGCTCGTAAATGAACGGTTAAAGTTCCTTTGACTGCTCCCTCTTTCTTTTGCAGCATATATAGCCTATCCGCACGCACTCTGTCCACTCATTGCTTGAAGAGAAAGATGCCCCTCAATTGAGGTTCAATAACTGGTCCCCTAATATCACCCTATTTCAGATTTGTAGGAAGGGTCGGTCATCAAAACAGGCTATATGACCCAAGGCAACGCTAGAGGAGTACGGCCTTGGCTAACTAGAATAACATGAGAAGTGAGTAAGGCCTTCGCTCTTTCTTTGATATTGCATGCTTCACTCACGGCTTAGCTCCCACCCTAGAGTTAACTACTTCGCCCAGCTACTCCTCCTTTACTAAAGCTACTGATCTACGACCACCTCAACCGCGTCAAAAGAGAAGGAAGTGGATTTTCCTTCATAAACGACACTTACTATGAACAATCTACTTCTAGTGATTGCACACGCCACACTATATGAACCCCTTGCTAACTGCCGAGATGCCAGAGTGGGAACCTCCATGTGGAACACTAAAAGTAAAATCCATGCAATGGTAAATTCATGGAAGCAATAAAAACAAGACTGCTTAAACAACTATGAGTTGCAACCACGTCATCTAAGACACCAATTGGCAATAAACCATCAATACTTCACAATGGGCTAATGACAGGCTTTGAAGTAGTCATGGACCGCCTGGTCTTCACTTCACGATTCTAAAGCCTGTGTTGTAACTATTGAATCAAGCCAATGGCGCCGATATAAGCCATATAATTGAGATCATGGAAAAAAAAAGCAACCAGGTAACTGATTCGCAGAACATATTCACTAATTTGTCAAAAAAAAACCTTGCAAGTTAATTCACATAAAACTCAAGCCCTTCAAAGTGAAACGATTCAGTTCACTAATATACCACAAACATCTGTAGAGTAAAACCAAGGTCACTCAACAACAAATCGAAAGAAGATACTCCCAACACATTGGCTGCGGCCAAAGTCCTACGCAAAGCCTTATAACTTGAAAGTAAATTTTCATTAATACAGTAAAATCTAAACAATTTAATGTGTTACTAGTTGCAAGGGGACTTGCAGATTCAAAGGACACAACATGGATGCTTAAAATTGACACTAAAACAGTTAGGTAACTTCAATGGCGACTAAACAGGGTTTTCTTTTGCCCTTATATCACTGGCCTCGTAAATGACAGTTCCTTAAATAATACTCTTGCTACAAGCAATTTTTATTTGAAGCTAAGCTTCATTGAGGAATGATTAGAAGATTAGAAAAGGATTTTCTAGCTCTCAGTACCGCTTTAGAACAGATTAAAACTGATCAAGCGGAGCTCAAGCGGTCAAGCATAACACAGCGTCAAAAGTTATTTACAGAAATGGACAGCGACCAGAAGACCCAACTCGACATTCATCAATTTCTAAAAGAAAAGAACTCATTAACGACGTGAAAATCATCTTTCAGATACATTTGGCTAAGCATGCCATGACAATAAGAGCAATATGTCCATTTTGGAGTCATGAGACACTGACAGTTCACACTCTTGGACAAGCCAAAATAGTTTAAACATGTTGATAATTAAAACACTGGAACTTTACTTCAGGTACTTCGCTGATAGTTCCTTGATACTCGAAAAAAGCATTGACTCACAATCCTTGAATATGCTTTTAAGATCGCTGACTCAAAATATGCTTTTAAGATCACTGAGGCGAGGCTATGCAAAAGAGTAAGGGTAGAGCACCTCATACCCTCATAGTTTACATCGCAAATTCGGAAGCAAATAAAGTTGCAAGGAAGTCGATGGAAACTATTTGTATGGCAACAAGCCGACTCCTTGTCAGCTACTCAAAAGGTGAAAAAGTGTCCTAAAAAAAGTTAGTATACACAAGGTTTTAGTCCATCAGCGTAAACATGCCTAGGATGGGCATGTACTGCATCTCTAATAAGCAGATATTTTATACTTGTAATCTTTGATAAGTCAGTTTAATGGAAGTCTATCAGTAACTAAGTAACGTTTCTCCAGGTTCCCTGGATCGCCTCTGAGATTCTGCATCCAACATTGTCGTTCAGGCCAAAATTAGCAACACGCGACTTCTCAAACGAAATTCCAATATCCTCAGGAAATGGGACGAGGGATATTTCAATTACCTACATGGAGAATCTGAGAGGAGATGTAGCTTTGGTAATGCTTGACTTAACGTTCGAGCTAATTTTGGTTCACTTCATCATGAAACTTATTTTCAAACTTGAATTCGAGGACTTCCAACTTCTAAAAGCACAGCTGGGCTAATTTTGGCCATTCCACCTGAATCTAGCAAAAAGGTCCTTGGCAGGTATGGATAGCTAAATAGGCTTCTAGGGCAGTAAAAAAATTGTGGAGTAAAGCCTCTAGTGATCCGTTATAAGTTCTTTTTTTTTATTAGCCCAAATTCGAATGCTTCAATAGTATAAAGTATCATATGTCGGAGTCCAGGGGTAAAGAAAGTGGTAAGTACTCGACAATCCTTGTTACGAGATTGTTAGGTAAATAAGGGAAAGTTATGTTCTTTTTCTGGTGATCCAACAAGAAACATAACTAGATAAGGAATAACCCCGAAAGCCCCAAAGCTTCTCACAGCAGTTAAACCCTGCGCCTTCCCAACAGAAGCATCCTATGGGAAAAAGGACTATCTTGAAAGCAAGGATTCATTTGACACCTTAAGGCCCAGCCTAAAGGAATGCAAATAGTGATATTAAGAGTATCAATCATTGGTTTATGACGGCTAATCCTTCCAACCCTTATGAAGTAAAAGAGAATCAGGCTAGTCGTAGAAATGGTTAAATGTAAATTATGTGTAAGCTTAAGAATCTCACCAAGAAACTACGTCACCGAAAGTTAAGGGTTAACATTTTGGCGATTATAAAGGCTAACAATATCACCACAGACGAACATGGTGTTGCCAAAGCACCTTATTACTTGTAATAAATTGACCATTGCCGATATTCTACAGTAACTGTCCTTTTCCTCTGCCCAGAACCCCTTTCTCCACTGAACTCGTCCAATCTCCAGTGGTTATTGTTTCACAGCAGCCGACGAATAGTGGTGGATTCTTCCAGGATAACCCCAAAAAATCATTCATGAAAAATGCAACGTGATTGATTCTTTCACCATAGTTTTATGTGGTGGACAAGGAGTCATAGTTTGATGTGTGAGAGAGAAATTAAATGCAGCAGCGAAAGATTATAGGAGATGGGAAGACTAAAGAGCAGTGAAAAATTCGCTTGATGTATCCTATCTGCTGTGAAAAATGTGAAATCCCTTCTCCCATCAAATTAAAATAACTGCACTGCAGAATTTTTTGGTTTCTAATACCTCTTCTCAATGACGGTGAATGAATTGCCTCCTCATTGTTCCCAGTTTCGACATCAATATCACCATCTTCATGGATTGTGGTATAGATTAAATTCGGAGAAGAAATTGCCAAAATTGGATTTGCCTCCATCCCAACGAGATGGTTGACTCCAATATTTATCATGTGCTGTGGCAACATCATATTTGATGTGGCAATATCACCATCCAGAATAAATGGTTGCTAAATGTAGTGTTTCTTCTGTGAGATTGTTCTTTTGCTAGCCTCAGGTTCTCACCGGGTTTTGGGTTATCAGTTTGGGCCTTGTTTATCGTCCTTACTTCCCATTGGCGCTTTGCTTTGCTCCATTGTATTCCTTGTTCAATTCACCAATACAACTTACACAAATGCAAATCCACACGGACGCACGGCACACACACAGATACGTGTGGGGGGGGGGGGGGGGGTGGAACTGATCCCCAGCAAGCGTTGGCAAGTTCTGTAACTTGCCAGCGCTAATCTGGCCGTCCATTAATATGTCCCTTTATTTACAGCAAACTAAAAGGAAAAAAAACACACACTTAGTCTGCCGTATCATGTGGCGGACTGTGATATCATGAAAAAGTGGAACGGAAATACCAATTACAATCATCTGAATCAAGAAATCCTCCAAATTCTCTTCATCCATCATCCTCCAAATACTCATCAGTGTATGTAGTCTTTCAACATTCTACCCAATTCATTAGCGATCATATGGGTATCTTCTGCATTCATTCCCCTTTCAACCACCACCACAATTCCACGAACCAAAATTAACAGAAATTATAATCTGAAAAATGATTTGGCTTTAGGATCAGAAAAAAGATGAAGAAACTATCATGTTATGTCCAACACTAAACCCAACAAAATTGCCACCGTCGCTGTTGCTACCAACCACCGCCACCAAAACCACTTCAAAATTTGACCAAGCTTAATGTTAACCAATCTAATCCAACTCCATATCAGATCTGAACCAGCATAGCAATCATGCACACACGCAGAGACTAGATCCAGCCAGATCTGTGAAACATCTTTCGCCTAGTAGGTATGTCATTCAACGGCAGTTTTCAAAAACAGTCCTGTTTTAAAAACTGGCTTTCAAAACTGAAGGAAAAAAAATGAAAACTGTGTGTCAAACGCGTTTTATTTCTCGAGTTTACGAAACTGGAGAATAAACTGGAAACTTAAGTGATTTCAAATGCTACCTTAGTTAATCTCCCCCATTTTCCTTTTTTTGTGTTCTAATAGTTTCATTAAAGCAAACTTCCAAGCCAACATCTTCACTGTTTATTAACCATCTTCTCTCTCCCTTAAACCACCACACAAGTATCCATTTAACCACCACCATCATCTCCAAGTAACCACCGCCAACACCACCATTCTACCACATTTCCCCTCGGCCACCATCAACGATGGTGTTTCTATCCAAGCACCACGTTGAACAGTTATGGCATGCGTCCATTAAGTAAATTCTCGCATCACCTCATACTTAGAGATCAATTGCACCGTGCACCCACTGTTTCTAATTTTGGCACTCAACGCCAAAATTTCGAAACTCGGTTTCTAGCGTTAATTGACGGTCAAGTCTGTCTTTGACCACATGTCTGTTAATCTTTTTAGGGCAAAATGTTTGCTTCGCATATTCATCTGACATGGCATCCATGATAGCTCCACGTACACCGAACCAACATCACACCACTTCACCATTGCCACCCGCCATCACCACTTCACCGTTGCCACTTCACCACCGCCCACTCCCACACCCTATGTTACATGGACTCAGTACGAGTGTCCAAGTCCGATACGTGTCCAAGTATCGGATTCGTCTATTTTTCAAAACCCAAGACACGGGGACACGACAAAGTAGTTCCATTTTTTCTTGTTTTTTACTTATTCCTTGGGTTTACATGGTGTTTTATGTTATGCATATCGTTTCAATTAAAACTTAGATCATCCCAAAGCAGTAACGAACTAAAATAACATTAAAATAGTGTTATTAGTCGCATATCCTACGGGATGTGTCAGACACATATCTCATACCCATGTTCAAGTGTCGAGTGTCCGACATAGTTACTTTACCCACTTTGAAGAGTCGATGTAACATAACCCACACACACACCGTCAATCCAGCTGAACTTCATCGCCCATGAGACTTTTAGCAACTCTTATAATGGTTATAAAATTTTATTTCGAATTGAAAACATAAAGTGATGATGTGTCAAGATAATAATTTTATTTTCGTTCTTTAGATATATGAATTTTTATATTCATATTGGAGAGTGGTTTTGAGGATTCAATACACAAAATTAAATCCTAATAAGTTAGTGCATTAATTAGTTAGAGTTTCAAAATGTTTAGAATTATTTTTTCAATTATATACCATTAGTTCCCCCAACCATCGTCATGATATGGGATATACCCGGACTTGCCTTCGTTTTCCCAAACCATCGGCAACCCAACAGGATAGCCCCGCTTGAACTTTTAAGAGTCGGTCCTCTTCCATTTGTAACAATCCGGTCCACAGCCCCAACCACAGGGCAATACCTCCCTCAAAAGGACTAACAAAGTAGGTACTTACGAGTTCATGGGCTGAGTCTTATAAGGCCAATCACAGATTATCCCACATTAGATGTGGGATCACACATAGCCAAATAAATTAATTGGTTATAGATTATTTGGGTTTTACAATATAAGACCCCAAATAATCTAAACCACAATTTTATTTTTTGGGCTATCTTCGTAGTTTTAGTAACCTTTTAGGGTACTTTTGAATAAGTAATATATCTTTAGGGGTCTTAAGAGTTATTTACCAAGTTTAGAGGAATAAAAGGACCAGACATTTTTTATTTTATCTATAAATCGAGTTTGGTCTTCCAAAATGATAGAAGAAAGAGAAACTTAGGACTTTGAGGATTTCACCCTTCTACCCATAATTGGTAAGTTAATCTAAACCCACTTTGATTAAAAGGGGGCTTTGAAGCAAAACATGATTATGGTTTTGAAGATTTTAATAAAAGTGTGTTGATTCAATTATTTAGATTTTCAATTTATTGGAGGCTTACACAAGTTTGTGAAGGTTATTGCATAATTGAGGTAAGGGTTACATACAAAACATCTGCTTCTGTTAACGCATAAATTCATTGGGTTTTATACAAGTTCTTTTCTACTGTATTGTTGTTGGAAAATTGCCATTACTATGGAAAAAAGAGAAACCATTTGTTCCTAAAATCGTATCATTGCTACGTTATTCGTGTTTGGGAAGTCATGTGCTGACTTTTTTTTTACATAACCATTTGTTGTACTATACTGATGCAAATACAGTACATGCTATGAAGCACGGTGCGGTACTTGAGGTGAAGCGCAGCACCTGGTACATGTCAAGTGCGGGTGCGGCTCGGGTGCGTGTCTGGTATTTTTTATTTATTATTTTTAATCGCTTAAATACTAGGTGCGGCTCGGGTACGTATCCGACCTGTCATTACTGGCGATCTATGACCACCAACGACCACTGTGACCACCGGCAAGGAATCTGAGAGGAGAGAGGAGACCGAAGAGAAAAAGGATGAGGAGAAGTTCTCACCGGCGACCCAAGGTGGCGTGTGCCGCTGCGGCTGGAAGAACATTAGAAAACCCAGGAATATCGGTGTTATTGATGTGGCTAGAAGTTGATTAAATAATGGTTCACTTTTGACCTTTTTGACACCTTATATCCAAAAATTTGTTGTGTCATTTTTGTATCCACTTATTAACTAATTACTTAAATTAGCCCCAATACTTCAAAGAAATAAAAGTAGTCCACATACAAACTCCATTGTGTTCATTCATACAACTATAATATTTACAAAACAGCCTATCAAACTTAACAAACTCTCACTAATTTGGTTCAAAACTTCAAAATTCATGAAGCAAACCATTAAACTTAACAAATTCTACCTACTTTGGTTAGAATATTTATGTTTTTTCACATATATCTAATACTCTCTCCGTTCCACATAAATTGATCATTTTCTTTTTGAGCCGTCCCACAAAAATTGATCACTTCCAAACTAAAAAAGATTTTTGTACATATTTTTACATATTTATCCTTTTTACACTTTTTATACCTTTTTAATTTTATCTCCAATTTAACTCTCCATAACTCATTTTCTCTCTTCTAACCCACCTTCTTACACTTTTTAATTCTATCTCTCTCCACATTTAACACTCCTCTAACTCATTTTCTCTCTCCTAATCCACTTTCTTCCCCTCCTCTCTCTAAAAGGTAGAATCAGAAATACACAATATATAACTTAAATCCTTAATATACGTGTAAAAAAAAAGTTATCCAATTATGTAGGACGGAGGGAGTACATATTAAAATTCAAATTGTTTAGAAATTCAATACTAGGTGTATAGAGTTAAAAAGTTATTTATAAAATTTGTCATATCCCCGCCGCACCCATATTCTTAAATTTTCAAAAATGTCGTATCCACATATCCGCCCTCGTGTCATATCCGCGCCCGCACTCTTGTTCGTGCTTGATAAAGTACATGTTTTCTTTGTTTAACTTTTACAGCTTACTCACTTTTTAGCCATCTAGGGTTTCTAAAGGATGTGGCAAATGTCAGCATTTCAGTGGTGCAAATATTTTTGTTAACCTTTTTGCCTGTATTTAGTTATTTCGTAATTTCGTACTTATACGAACTTGAATTCAATCAATTCTTGTTCCATTGAACTCGTCTCTTCGTACTCTTCGATTCAAGTCTAAAACCGAGTATTTTTTGAAATTGTTAAGCTATTCTAATCAAAATGTAAAGTTTTGATGTTTTCTGGCTCCTATGCCTTTGAGATACTTTTATGTCCATTAACCCCCCTTTGAATTGAACTAATGTTTAGAAACTTTACTTGCTTAGGTTAATGTGATGCCATGACATGATATAACAATTGCTATCGATATGCAAATTTAGAGCTTAGAATCTTCCCATGCCTAGGTTAACGTACTTTACAGTCACGTATTACATGTTGTATCGTATTTGATTATTAGTTCAATTTTTCGATAAATGTTCCTCGACTTAGATTTGATCTTTGATGTGTTAATATCCTGAAATGAATGAGATTATTTATTGTGGTAAGATTATTTATCTTTCCACTTTCGGTTCCACACGTTTCGTTTTGACTCAACTATATGTATTGAGTACTTAAGTTATACTCAATGTATGTGTGTGTGAGTGAGATCTTTGCTAAGCTTTGTGCTCAACCCCCCCCCCCCCCCCCTCCTTTTCCCCCTCCCATTTGAGGTAATTAAGCTGAGATGATGTAGAAGAACTAATAGTTGTGTGCATTTACTTGGAGTTTTACTTTAATTTAGAACCCTTCTTCGTGACTTGAGAATAAAAGCTTTATAATAGTTTTGATAAATAGCTTTTGGGAACCAATCCTTGGATAGTAATTATTTGTATTAGATTTTCGCAGCAATTACTAAACATTAATGATTAATGTGAGTGCTTTTGATTTGGGATATGATTTAGACCTTTGATTACCTCTTTGAAGTTATATTCTTCGTATAATGCTTCGGGTATTATATTTCTCGTAAGCAGGAATATTTTGATATAGTATGTGAAGGTCTGCCTCTGGATTGGGGGCGTAACAGATTTGGTATCAGTCTCTGCTTAAGATTTTGTAGACTCTCTTAGACCTAAGCTTTCAATGATTTAAGAACTCTATGATAATTTAGATATAGCTTACAAAGTCTGGATTTTAGGGTACCTTTGTTTGAAGCGTTTATGTGAATGTCGTGATCTTATGAGTTTGTTTGCTATCTCAGGAGGAAATATGCCGTCGTGTCCAACTAGAGGTGGTACTATAGGTGGTCACAGGGGTATTAATGTCACTGAGGTCAACCTAGAAGCAACAGCCCTCCTGCTCCTTTGACTGCAGATATCATCAAGGAGTTTAACCAGTTAAACTGTCCCACATTTGTTGGCACAGATAAGCCAGAGGATGCAGAGGCCTGGCTGAGCAAGTTAGAGAAGAGATTTGAGCTCTTAAACATCACCTATCTTCAGAAATAGACCTGGCGATATACTAGTAAGAAAATGAAGCTGACCAATGGTGGAAAGTGGTCGAGAGAACAATTATTACTAAGGAGGAACATGCTTTGACTTAAGCACGTTTCCAGGAGATATTTCTTGCCAAGAAATGTGAAATATGATATAGTAGAAGAGTTTTTAAAGCTGGACTAAGGAAAGGATGAAACTGTTAAGGACTACGAGGCGAGGTTTGCTAGATTGTCGAGATTTGCAACACGTGATAGATACAGAGAATGGACTAAGGAACCGCATCAAGAAGTTCTTGACTGTTGTGACTCTAGACAGATATGGTCAAGTCATAAACAAGGTTTAGAGGGTAGAGAAAGATGTTGAATCTGGACGTAAGTACTACTAGGAGCAAAGACAGAAGAGAGGAGAAGAGAGTAGCTAAAAGTCCAATGATGTGGTTCAGTAGCCCAAGTGCAAAAATAACAACTTAGCTACTAAGGAACCAGTTCAGAATACCCAAAAGCCCACCAAAGCTTGCAAATTTGGTGGGAAGGACCACAGAGGTGTATGTTATTGGGAGAGTAGTGCGCGTTTCAACTGCTGAGAGCAGGGACATAGGATTCATGATTGCCCTTAGCCGTTTAAGCCACAATTTACTCAGGGTAGGGGAATGCAAAACCAGCTGCTAAGAACTAATCCGGCCGCAACTACTCGGGCTCGAGCTTATGCCTAGACACAGAAGGAGGCCGCTGCATCTTCATGATGTAGTGACAGATAAATTTTACATATGTTCGCTAGAGCTTACTCTTTGATTGATGCTTGTTCCACTTTTTCGTGTCTCTACATCTTTGCTTGTCAGCTTGATGTCGTATGTCTCTACATCTTTGCTTGTCGGCTTGGCGGTGAGTTAAGAGTCCTTAGGTAATGGAAACTCTCGGAGTCTATAATAGAGAGTATCCGTCCCTATTCCATGACTGAGGTACATAAATTTCGAGGACGAAATTTTTATGAGGAAAGAATATAAGACCGCAAATAATCCATAGCCAATGGCCATGTATGATCCTACATCTGATGTGGGATAATTTGCGATAGCCTTATAAGACCATGCCCGTTACTCATAAGTACCTACTTGGCTAGCCCTCTAAAGGGAGGCATCTCCCTGTGGTGGAGCCATGAACCCAGTCGTTACATAAATAGTCTCCTCTCCCATTACCCTTCCCCTTGGCATCTACAACACCATTCCTAAATGTTGAGGTAGAGATGTGATGATTCAAATGTCCTGTGTACCTAAACCGACAAAAGGATGTAGAGCACTTAAGGACAGAAGTATTGCGAGTTAACCTTATTCACAAAAGCGAAGTTAAAGAGTTGTATGTTAGGTCTGTGAATCCAAAAGTTAAATAAACACTAAACACCCCACCCCCCCCCCCCCCCCCGGGAATTTACAAGAACTCCATTACCTGTTTTGTAGGAGAACTCAAACTCGGGTAAATTAGGAGAATTGGAGTAGCTGTCCTCCTTATATAAGATCGAGTCACCAGGAAAGAAGGTAAACAGGAGATGGATGATGGATTTTATTAGCATATGCCTTTATATGCAAGAAAATAGTGCAGATCCAAGGAAAGAAGGTACACTAGAAAGGTGTTCCCTTCTTGCTGCTCGTTTCCAACCACAAAATGCAAATACTCATTATAGTGGGGGACAAAGGATTTCCAACTTCCCACCTTTTCCCCTTTATATCGCTTCCTTTCGTTGCCGTCTTTCGTCAAACTTTGTATATTATCCAACTAGAGCTTAAACAATTGAGAAAGGTTTCAGCCGTTAAATTGAGTATTAAGGTAAAGTTCACTTGTTATAATCCTACACACAGGGTTCAGCCATACAAACATATCCAACATGCACAGACTTGCTTGTTTTACTAGGCCTCTTATCATCAAGTGCTACGACACAGTTTTGGAAAAAAAACGTACTACTATTCTTTACAGACAGTACCTAAGAGTACTCTAAATCTCAACATAGGCAACAAATGTTTAGAACTTCATCTGTCTGTGAATCCGACCGCCAAACACACATCTTTCTCCGCCAACAAAGAGTTCTACTTTTGAGGATTATTTCTAGAACTTGACACACCAATTAAGTTTAGTTACCAAAAACTTAGTATACAAACTCCATATGAGACGTGTTTAATGTATTACGAACTTTTAATAATTTCCTACAACTTCCTAAGGAAGAAGATGCCATATATTTGCTTTCACACAAGAACAGTCCAACAGAAATCTCTAGTCAAAGGAAATAGATGGCTTTCCTTATAAAGGCTGAAATGTAAGATTGATCAAGTGAAAAACTCTCTTCCATGCATATAGTAAAATTAAATACTAAATCACTGGAAATATAAACAAAAAAATTTTGGTTAATAAAAAGTATAGAGGACAACTGAGTCAACTTTACCTGTTCAGGAGTCTTTTGATGTCTGTCTGCTATCTCTGCAACAACAGACAATTTTAGCATTGGCCCATGTACCGATCTTGATCTTCTAAAAGCAATACGAGGAGTTCCAGGTTCATCTTCCCCACCTGATCCGCTTTCAGATGGTCCAGGATTAGAAATTGGAACTCCTAATGGTGTGTGGGCAGAAACATGGATGCCTCTCGATTGACAGAACTTAACAAGCTCATCTTGCCGCCAAAAAGGATGCAGCTCCATCTAAAAAAAGCAACAGTCATGCAGGATAAAACTTTGTCAAATAAAACCAACTTAAGTGACAAATGATATAAACAACAAATAATGGCGAGGTAGTGATGGAGATGCAAAATGACATAGTCCAACTAGCCATTGCAAGCTTTTAAACCTCATTAAAACTAATGTTATAACATATATGATCCAAGTTTTTATCATACTGTCTCTCCAACCTATCCGTAGTCAAGGGAAAAATCGTGAAGTTATGGTACTTTAAAAAAGGACCTATGTTCATTTTCAGTACAGACAATGTACAACACCTATAGGAGCATCTTTATCCAACATTATGATACTGATTTTAACATCATGGCTGCTTGTCTTTCGTCAGTTCCTCCAACGCCCAAGTCTATAAGCCACATCCGCAAGTTTCTTATCCCTAGGTTGTCTGCTTGGTGTTAATTTCTGTTAGTACATCCAGTTTTTGTTGCTCTTACGGGATAAGGTTTTGACACCCCCCTGTTTTCAAGGGTTTCGAATGATGTCCCCCTCCTTTACTATTTTCTAGCTAATATATCACCCTAAGGGGTTTTTTTTATAAAAAAATATGAAGACAGGAGAAGGAAAAACAAACAAAAACAACAGGTAATATGAGAGGAGACCTTTGCATTTCTCATCCTTTAGGAGCAATTTTTCATCTGATTTACTAAAGGTCCCAGCTGGTTTCGGTGTCCGTACCAGTTGGGACCTTATTAACACCACACCAGTGCAAACCTAATTCTGTGACATCTTGGTCCAAATACTGGTTTCTAGCGGTACCAGCCAAAATATGCTATTCCTGGCAGAAGCTGAGATACCACCGATATATTTACATCAGAGAAAAGAAAAAGTAAAGAAGAAGAAGATGAAACAGAAGCACAGCAAGAACCTTTTTACATGTCTGCCAATAACCTACTTGTCAAAGTTTACATGCATATTGAGAATCATTTGAAATATATTAAAGTTTAGAAACCCAAATAAATGATGTAACCTCATCAGCGGCACACTGATAAAAAGAGATGACCAATAAAATCAGATAATAGGCATGTAATCCCAGTCAACGGCGGATATAGGAATCGTACCTAGACTGAACCAAGGTAAGAAAGAAAAAATGGAACTCAAACTTCAAAGTTAAAAACTAAAATATATTTCGTAAAATAGGTTGTGAGTGAAACTTTTTCAAATTTTTGATGTGATAGGGTACATACCGAAGTCTTCGGCAACTTACAGAGTACCCATGCAGTGTGTTGTTTCTGAACAAACAAAAAATAAAAGTAAAATGTGAAAAAGAAAAAGAAAACAAAAAGTTAAAAGGGAACTCCATACCAACTATCAATATTATCGGAATATAACAAATGTAAAAAACTAAAGGAAAGCTTCAACGATAACATAGAAGATTGTCAATTTAACACGATTGATTGATGATCCAGGTAAGGACAATAAACAAGAGATTAACCTCGGTGAGATTACAATGTTTGTTTTAGTTTAAAAACAGAGCTTTATTGATAAAACGATCAAAGAGGTACAGCTACAAAAGCAAAGAATTCTCATAGGCAGATCTATGAAAGAAATAAATTTTGTTTGGATTACAGTGTTAAAATACAAATTACCAAAGAAGCAAGTAAAACCATAAAGTGGGTGAGAGAGCTCAGTGGCGAGGTCATGTGTTTGTTTTTTAATGGTAGAAATAAATGTTATCCAAACCAATTTGTACTCGAGTGAAAGTCCTATACTAGGATGAGAACGGGCCAACTTCTAATAATCTAACAAGAACCAAGCATGTGTACCCTACTTATTTTTAGACGTATTTGACCGGCCGGACTGGCCCAGTGCTGAAACCGCCACTGATCCAAGTTTTCATGTTTCCATCCTCCCAAAGCCGCTGATGATCCTAGTTTTCAAGTTTCCAGCTTCCCAAAACCGCCAAGAAAGTTGTAACTTGTAGGTCCCGTCCTTTGTACTGTGCAAAATGGGCATTGTGGATGCATTTAGAAAAGAAAACAAAAGAGAATTTGGGTGAACCAAAGTTCAGATCACGAGGGAAAAGGAAGAGATGACTGAGACAGGACCAAAGAACAAGATCCTTGCAATGTATGTGCGAGCCCTGAGGTGAGGGGAAAGATTCGACTTTCGAGCCCTTCTCTAGCGTTGTAGAAGTATAAAATACACATCCATGAGATGGGTCTTCATTCCAAGAATTCATAATGGCATTAACAAGGTAAAATGACTCATTGCCCCAGTATACCTAGGTAAACAAGAACTGACCAATATTGTCAACTAAGCATTCAATAATAAAACACCATATAATAACCTAATAAGGTCTGATAGAGCAACCAAGTATCCTTCTACTAAAGCTTAATATGATATCCAAGCAATAAATTCAAATCTTAAACTCCAAAGCCGTAAGTTACTTATCGATGAGTTTAGACAATAACTAACTAGTGGAACAAATAGACAAATAGATTTATGAGCTTCATGAGCATCCGCTTATGCAGCTTTGTTGAATCCCAACAAGAAAAAACATCACAGAGCTGCCGACGGACGATATACCACAAAAGTAACCGTTGAATAAGAACGATCTTCTAAGCAAGAAATAAAAATAATAAACACAATCCGACTCACAGTCAATCGATACAGAAAGCTCAAAACAAAACAAAACAAAGATAACTTGGACATGATTTAGAACCACTGCAGCCCAAAAGCCAAATCCATCGTAGCCCAAAGGCTAAACAACTGTAACCATATAGCCATTGCATCATAGCTTTGGGACTAATAAATTAGTCACAAGTCGGAGTAAAACAAATATCTCATCAACAGAAAATAAAGTTCTTCTAGGATTACAAACGAATACAAGAGATCAAAGCAGTGAACAATCAACGACGCAATTGTTTGGCACGGGAACAACAAAGTGAACAGAATTTTTCCTAAGCTCAAATCTCACGCAAGCACATCTTTGAAATAGGCTTCTCTGTCCAACCTAAATCACGTAATTGTAAATCAATTCATCACAAGACTCCAAACCTTATCGGTGCTAAAACTATAAACCCGATCTTAGACCTTAGAACTCACCAAACTGATTTTTACACTTCTAGCTATTGTTATTTAGCTTATTAGAGTCATCTAGGTTCCATCTCAAGCTTCCCATACCAACAATGGGTTAGCATCTAGAAAGTGTATCCGAAACATCGTGATTTTGGGAATCCATTTCACTGTCTAAAAACTAATTAACCCCGAGTACAAAATATGTGGTTCTCCACTATATGATAAAGCTACAACACAATTTTCAAAACATAATTCAGCGAGAAACCATTAGATATTGCTAGTCAAAAATCCTTTAAAAAGGCCCTTTATTTTGCCCTTTTTGCTGGTTATCGATTTTATGCAGCAAATCTGCATACTGGAAAGAGTACGAAAAATCTAATGAAGTTCATGGTTACGTTACGCTACTGTTAAAACTTTGTAATTTGATACGAAGAGTACAATTAAAAACACGCTAAAACAAAATCTGGATTTGAACTAAAAAGACAAGGATAATTATTAATCTTTTGGTTCTTCCTTTTTCCGCAAACTTTAGCCTCTTCCTCTCTCTTTGAGCTTGTCTTTTTTCGTAACAACTCCAGCCTCCCTCACAAGACCTTCTTTTATGCCAGGTGTAACAGAATGAATAGTTGTAGGTTACCACATAACATTCGCTTTATTATTTTACTACTGATTTCATAGAAGTCATAGCAACAATTAGCCCACACTAAGGCCCAATCTTCCTCCTCAAAAAATATCAACAATTAGACAAATATACATATTGTCGCTAGAAAGACATATTTTAAGCGCAAGGCATTACATTCTCTCCTCATTAATGGAAATTTGTCCTCGGAATCTGCCTCTCTATCGCTTCGAATGAAAGCGCTACGAAATGTCGCAACCAATTTTTAGCTCAACCATCGATGGATCCACTTGACAACATCCAACCTTAGTCAACTGCTCCTCAGAAGTAGTTCCTGAAAGTAATTCCTCTTCTTACAACAACCTTTTAACTATGTCATCCACACATTATTCACAACAGGGGTCATTGCATCCCTTTCCCCTTAAAACAAGGTCCGTCCTCGAAATTCATATATCTCAGCTTACAAAACCACTTGAATTGAAACTCAAAGCATATCCGGAAAAACCAAACCAATGTCTAGTCCACCACATTTGTGCTACATCACTCTCATAATACACTAAACCCCAACTAAAAACAATGCTCTCATAGCCTAAGCTCTTCAATTCCGAATCGAATCATATTCCTAGGCTAAAGAATCCCATCTAGATCATATCCTTCCACTCTAATACCCTAATTGAAATGCCCCAGACTCCACGGGCCCAGCTACGTCAAGAATTATCCCTTCAAATGATAAACCACCAACTAACCTAATAAGGTAGTATAGCAACCAAACAAAGTCGAAATTGTAAACTCCGTAATTTTAGCTAGTGAAACAAAAGACAAATAGATCTCTGAGCCTCCTGAGCATCCACTTATGCAGCTTTATTGAATCGCCAGCTTATCAATCTTTGCCAACCTTATCAATCATTGTCAACCTGATTGGGGTTAATCTCAAATAGCTCAGCAAAGAAAAACACCACGGTGCAGCATACAAATGACATATCACAAAAGTCACTGCTAGATAAGAACAATCTTATAACCAAGAAATTTAGACAGATACCACAGTTCGGATTCATAGTCAATGGATACAGACAAAACAATATAAAGATAACTGGGGTATGATTTATAATGATCGTGGCCCAAAAGCAAAATCCGTCATAGCCCGGAGGCCAACCAATCGTAGCCATATGATCAAATCAATCATAGCTTTGGGACTAAAAGATCACTCACTGGTCTCAATAAAGCATCACATCAACAGACAATAAAGCTCTTCTAGGAGTACAAAACAAAGGAATGTGAGAATGCAGAGCAATAAACAATTAACAACACAATCATTTAAAAAGGGAACAACAAGATGATTCGAATATTTCCTTACATCAAATCTCGTCTTCTGTCCAACCTAAACACGTGATTGCACAAATCAATATTCATCAGGAGCATCCTAACCTTATCGGTCCTAAAACTATGGACCCAACCTTAGACCCTAAAACTACCAAACTGATTTTAAACTTCTAGTAATTGATATTTAGCTTAGTAAAGTCGTCTAGATTCAACTTTAAGCTTCCCAGACCAATAATAGGGTCAAAACCTAAAAAATTACCCCAATATATTGTAATTTTGTAGATCCATTTCACTTGCTAAAACTTATAAACACTGAGAGTACATGAATATGTGGTTCTCCATCATACGATAAAGTTATAGTAAAAACTTTAACACATAATTTGGAAAGTACCATTAGTTACTGCTTGTAGAAAATCCTTTAGAAAAAGCCCTTATTATTACCCTTTATGCTTGTCATTGATTTTATGCACCAAATCTGCATACCGCAGAGAGTACGGAAGAGAAAACGAAGTTCACAGTTACGTTAAGCTACTACAAAAATGTTTTTATCAAGTTCCGAGTGTACAAAAAAAGCCATGCTAAAACAAAATCGGGATTTCCAGTAAAAAGTCGAGGATAAACCTGAACTACAAATCTTTTCCTTCTTATCCCAACCCTAGTCTCTTCCTCTCTCTTCGTGCTTGTGTTTCTCGTGACAACTCTAGCCTCCCTCACAAAACATTCTCTTAAATCATGTGCTATAATGCTCGTAGGTCACTATATTATATTTAGTTTATTGACATGGGCTGTCCATTAATAAAAGTCATAGCAACTATAAAGCCAATCAGCCCAACTATAATTGACGCAATATACTAATTCTCGGAAAAAGATACTTTTTAAGGCTGGGGGGGGGGGGGGGGGTATTTCTTATAAGATGTATGTCAGGGAAATGATCAGTAGACATTGCCAACCTTAGTTGTAGGAAACTCCTAATGAGGTGACGTTTCTCTCTCGGAAACTCGCTTTTGCGATCCCAAGTTAAGAGCTCCATGGGATCTTGTCCCAAACTAATATGGGAACTCGATCCCGTTAGCTAGATAGAGATGCATGGAACAAGTGAGAGAATACCTGAAAATCAAGCCCTTTCAATCCAATTCCTTGTTTCTCTTCTCCTTCAAGTCCTTAAAGCCTCCTAGTCTGTTGTTGCTGGCTATATAAACTATGCTAAGCAAATGATAATACTCTTTACTCATTTATTTATTCAAGCCGCTCCCAACCTTAGATTCTTCTTGGTGCTTACGCTCCCCCGCCCCCGTTCCCGCCCCCGCCCCCGCACCCGCTTTATGCAACTAAGTTGCCAACATTTCACTAGTACGTGACTTTTGATTATGTTCGTAATATTAGTGGACAAACTACTTGTGAATAGCTGCGACAAATCCAAAACGGCATCGTTATGTAACTGGTTCCTATGCATGCAATTTAATAGACAACCAATATACCTGCCATGTAACTGTGGTTTCAAGGCAAACCAACATGCTTACAGGTGAGGAATGTGTAACTATCCTCAAGGCTGTAGACAGTGTGCAACATTCTATGGCTACAAGTTTTCCCTGCAAGTCTTTGGCAATGTAGAAACAGAAAGAGACCAAAAAGAAATCACGGCAAACAACATGAAAGAAAATGGAACAATTTTTTACTCCTTCCTTTAAAGCAGAAAAATTGCCATATCTGTCATATAGATACAACCTAGCTTCACCAGAATCAACCAACTCTAAGCACTGTGGTATGTTTACCAAACCTTTTCCTATTTTGGCTCTAACGAAATACCTCAGAAAGAAGAAGGATACAGAGCATAAGAAAAGAGATAAAATGACTCCCAAGGCGAGACCAACCTCCAGCATAAACACGCTGTGTTTTATCTCTGCCCAAGGTAACTTCATTCACTACATTCTAGAATTTACATACAAGACTTCCAATGGCTACTACCAAGAAAATAGGAAGCATACTAATCAAATCCAACAAGCAATTAACCTACCGTACCTTATCTATTGACCTAACATAACTAACTATTGACCTATCGAAAGTAAATAAGATGCAAGAAAAATAGGAACATGAGTTTTTCCTTCTGATAATGTTACAGTCGTAACATCCCTCCCCCTTAACTTTGCCCTCATCCTCAAGGGCATTATTCACTCGTTGCTTCCTGGCTCCATCAAAGTCTTCTACTTCGATGATGACAACAAGATCTTCTTTATCAAAACAAGCTTCAATAAAAAATAACTACTCATAGAGATGGCCAGCCGTTACAACTAAAGCATATCCCCCTTCGCACGTCGCTCCTGCAATGCAACTCATCTGGTGTCAATCGTCAAGTTGGTAGACTCCTGATAATGTCCTTACTAATCTCGGATATTTCCTTAAGTCAAGAGTAGAAGATGAGGCATTGCAATGTTCATACAAATGAGAACGCCAATCCACTTATGAAACAACTTAACTATGGCAAAGCCCAACCTTGGCAAGCAACTACTCAAACTGAGTTTGATAGTCACGAACATACCCAATTTGCTGCAACATGGGCGAGCTCTCCAAAGGAATCGTGAAACAGGTTGAGACCATATTCCTTGAACTCATCCCAAGATATTACTACAATTTCTTGCTTGAGAATACGGCACCAGAGTTGCACATCTCCTTCGAGGTGGAATGATGAGATTGCAACACGTTCTTCCAAAGGTGTTTATGTAATATCCCGGAATGTTAACACTCACTCGATCATTTACACTAAGACAATAGAACCCCCAACCTCATCAAAATAATACCACAAACTGTCAGAGCAACTAACCCATCAATCATTGTATCACCCTCAGTGTACAGACATAATTAGTAAACGGAATTTAAACCTAAATAACAAGCTAGAAAAGTTTACCAACGCAGGGGTTCTAATGATCGATACTAACTTAGATCAATTTTCCTCACTCGGTTCTAGTCCATACTCAAGCAACCTAATGCTGGTTATTACCTGTGCAAAGGAAGTCAAACGAGAGTGAGCTTTTAAGAGCCCAGTCAGGTCGATCAAGGATTTAAGAAGAAAACGATTAGGATGATTTTACATTTAAGTCAAATAACAACTTTTAAACGGATTTTTTAAATGAAACTAATGCATTTCGATATAGACATAGGGACGAATATCAGCTCAATCCCTCAAATTAATAGTCATTTCAAAACATTTCAGGTGCAATAAAACAAAAACAGATAATATTGAACATGAGCAGTACACTATAGCAAAGCCACTCCAGCAGTGCTCGATACACTTTACGTATGCATATGTACATTAACTAGTCCATTTAGGTCCTAGTTCAACCCAACCGACAGGCGATCACGCCAGCAATACACACCATCCTTATAACTCCCCAGATTTACTAACTCATGTCAATATTAAGAAAAAAATAAGTACAATTCAAAACGTGGTATAATGATCGAATCAATAAAACAGATGAGTATTAACAGAATTTCAATTGATCGCTTTAAGGCTCAAGATAGGGCTTCATGGGTAATTCAAAAACATTTTCATAACAAATTAACAAAAATCTGAGCTCAAGGAAATTCGATAACAATTTAGAATAAAACATATGAGATCAATATGATTTAAAAAAAGGGCTTCAAATAGAATCCCTCACATTTTAATGAAAATTATAACATCAGAGTTCAATGGAATTCTTAAGGCTGTTATAATAAAACATTTGAAATCAGAGCGATGAAGTAGGGTTCGGATGGAATTCCTTACCTCGATCCGAAGTTATGCGCTGCTAATCAACCTTGCTAAAAAATCCTTGAATTAACCTAAATTAAGCAATTTCACTATCAGAATAAATTTAACATCTTAATACTTTAAGTTCAATAGTAATTTGCTTAAACGTTGCTCACTCCGACACTCTCAACTCAAACCAAATCTAAACGGTCCCACGTACGGCCAAACCTAACCGAAAACCCCACACGCTCCTTAATGCATAATGATACCCCAAAATTCATAATAAATTCCAATAAGATACTATTATAGCTTAAAACATTCAAAAAAGTCAAAATAAGAATTTTGTGAACTTTTTGAATTTAGAATTAAAATAATTTCTTTAAGTACCAAAAAAGCTCAAAATAGGTATTAATACTTCCATCTCAAATCAATGCCCAATAAATTTTAGCATAGCTTCACAATATACAAGGATACTACAAAAAATTGAAATCAAAAATTAAAAAGCTTCAAAATCATTTTAAAATCATCCGTTTAGTTAACTCAAATGCGATAGGGGTTCAGAACCAAATCAACTCTAAAAATTATGAAAAACTGAAACTAAAACTTATTTATATCATAAAAACATTACACTAATTTTCTCAAAATTTAATAAGAATTTTAAAGACCCCAAATGATTTTTAGAAAACTGAAATTGCAAAAAATATTAAAAATAACAAACCATATCAGAAAAATATGAAATTTTAATAGTTATTATAATTTTGCTCTAAGAACCTACCTGTAAAGTTTCAGCATTTTTCGACAATCGTACGATACCCAACAGCCACATGGTACAACTGTGCAAGCACAGTATACCATTGAAAACAAAACATCTCATCGTCAAGTCAATCCCCATACAACAAAATTGATCATATTATTGTAACTTTTATTGTACATCCATTTCTCCTTAGCCCATGTTGTTCATCCTCCCACTTCTGTTAAACCCTGAATACATTCTCTTAAAACCAATTCACACCCACGTTATATACATGTCCCTTACATCAATAAACACCCCAAACTATGCACCCTCACATCTCACACACCAAAAAGAACACACCCAAACTCCGCAATCATACACACACACTCACATTCATCCCACACCCACTGTCATCGCACACCCGCTGCAATTTTCTCTGGTTCAATAGATACACACACCATTTAGCACACACATGTCCACACAAAAGGGGCACAACCCACTTCCTCCTTGTCTCTTCTCTCTATCAATCACCCTGTATTCCACCCAATACACACAACTGTATATATATAAAACCCTAGACTGACAAATTACCAAAAACCCCCTAAACTTTCGTTTGTTATTTAAAGTTTACCCAAAACTTTTTATTATTATGAAAAGGCCCAAAATAGTTATTTATGATAAATTAACATACTAGAATAATTTAACGGGTTGTTGTATTACCTCGCTTCACTAATCGTCACTAAAAGTTGCTAAATAAAATATCCATTCTAAGTAAAAAAAAAATTGTCGCTAAAATTTTTCAAAAATATCGTTTACTTTAATTGTCACTAAGTACCTTAATCAATATCACTTATAATTACCATCTTTAAATTATAACTTATGGTCCAAATATTTTGTCGCTAAAGGTTGCCGATAGATTTTCACTTACGGAAATCGACGCTAAATCCTACTTATAAAGTCGTCACTTAAAAATAAATTTAGCGGCTAGGCAATGTCAAGCTTCGGGGTGTTACAGTTTCATAGAGTTTAAAAAATTCCTCTCCCCTACACAACCAACTAGTAGGATCCCCTTCGCCATTAAACGAGGGAAGTCCCGGCTTCACGTTGTTGGGTGCATAAGCATTGTAGAGGGAAGTATAGTTCATGAGATTGATAATCTCATTATGGCCCAATACAATAGTCTTTTTGGTGCCCTTCTGGACAGAAGTGAGCGACATCATTGTTGTCTTGCTGCTCCACACGCAGGTTCATTGCCAGGCTATGGTACCACTTTGGTATGTTTACCAAAACTATACCTATTTTGGCTATTATGAAAATAGACCAATGGAAGGAAGGATACATAGCTTGAGAAAAAAGATAAAATGGCTCTTCCGAGTGGAGAACAACCTCCAATATAAGCACTTTTATCTCTAATAATTTCATTTACTTCAGTCTTGTATTTATATACAAGGCTTCCAACGGCCAGTACCAAGACAATAGGAACAACACTATCCACCCCACCCCCAGCTCTGCCCCCGCCCCCTCACCTCCCAAAAAGAATTTAAAACTAACTACTGACCCGTTCAAACTAAATAAGATGCCAGAAGAATAGGAAGATGGGTTTTTCCTACTAATAATGTTACACTAGTAACACATTCCCTTCAGCCTTGCACATTGCAGTGACTAGCAAAAAGTTTTGAATAGTCCAATTGATGGGCCTCAGAGGCAAGACTGCACCTCCTTGGGGAGCCAGTGCCGTGCTTGGCTGAATACTTATAGCGTTTTTGTAAGATTAAATCTTTGATTGTCTAATCCCATAAATCAGGAGATGATTTGATTGTGTCTCCTATTTTTAAGTTTCCCTTTGTCCTATAAAAGGACCTCAAACAATATGTAATACTCGGATGTATGAATTGAATCAGCAAGTTGCTTCCTCCCTATTATTCATTCATCCCCCTATCCTTAGGGTTCTAGTTCTCCCGTTCTCCTATTCTCTATTCCCTGCTTTCATCATATGAAGTTAGCTACATCAGCAACAACACGGCAACAAGTGTATTGCTTAGTTGAAAAAGCACAGTTGGCTCAGCCAATTTCTATGAGGTAATTAAAAAAGAGAGCACACCGGAGGAGGCTCCGGCATTTGTAGAGTCCAGTATAAATTTACACAGCCTTACCTCCACATATGGAGAGGCTGTTACTGCGTGTTAAACCATATCCGCTACCTTACTATTGCGCCAACCCTCAAAAATCTTCAGCTAAATATAATGAAAGGTGAGCGTGAATAGTGGATGATGCCAACATCACATGACATGGACATAATGAAGAGAGTGAGGAAAAGTAGCAGCTTGCTTTAAAAAAGTTTCAACGAGAAACTACACACAGATAAAATCTCATTGATTCAATGACCTTTTGCATGTATAACAGTTATTTTCTGTTCGATCTTCTTAGTCTTAAGGGGCCTAGAAAAAGCCTTAAAGGTGGAGTTCTTAACAAGAAAATGCTGTATGCATAATCAGTAACAGTATATACTACAATTTAGACAAAAATACATAACATACCTGATTAACTGCAGGTACAATTTTGGCAAATTTTAGCAATTCTTTAATCCGCTGTATACTGAAATTACTAACTCCAATAGCTCGAACAAGACCCAAATCAACCAGGCCCTCCATTGCTTTCCAAGTTGATTTAAATCGATTCAGAAATTGCCTATACTCGCTTCCCGAGTGTGTAGGAGGATCAGTAGCATCCCCAAATGCTGAGCTCTCAGGCCAGTGCATCAGATAGAGATCCAAGTATGACACTCCAAGGTTCTTAAGAGACACTCTAACAGATTTTTCAATTTTGTTGAGCGAATTCATCGTGCAATACAGCTTAGAAGTCAAAAACATATCCTCTCTCTTTAATAAACCTCTAAAAGCCTCAACTAGTGCTTCCCCAACTTCAACCTCATTACCATAAAGATGTGCACAATCTATGTGACGGTAACCAACTGATAATGCCGTTTTTACTGCATCAACGCAAAGGTCGCCGCCGCTCTGCCAAGTCCCAAGCCCGATGGATGGAATTTTAGCGCCAGTGTTCAACATAGAGTAACTTCCTGCTGTCCCAACTTTTTGTTTCATGCCGTCAAGCTTTTTGACAAGTACTGATCGGTACGAAGATTGATTGACCCAGTAACCAAAACAACTTAAGCTCAAAACCAGTCAATCGAAAATTTTGCGATAAATATGGGAAGCGAACCAAATTCAATCAAAACACGCAGTGCCCAATTTCAAGTTTTAGATGTGATAGATGCAAGCTAACAAAAAACAAGACCCAATACAATTAAATATCCAGAAAAATCTGTCAACTATATTGGTAGATGGTAAAAACCCAGATGAGAGAAGATTGACAATATTGAAGTCTCCAAAGGAACAAGACAACGAAAGATTTTAGTCAGAGAATGACAATCTTAATACATAGAGCCCAAAAAGTGTTCGCTGATTTGCTTGAATAAAACGTAATATATCAAAATGATGATTACAACGAGAAAAGCAAACAATAAAACCAAAACAGGAAACAAAGTCACCTTTTTAACTAGGAAAAACTACGACAACAAAATTCCGTTGACTTTTTGCACAAGAAGTACAATATGTATCTGTTTGTTGCAGATTCTGAGTGGAAGAGATGGTCAAGAACGGCAACACTGAGGCAAGAAACCCCACAAACTACAAGGCTAGGTAGGTAACACCTGGGTTGTGAATTCAACTCTCTATGTTAGCGAGGAGTATCGAAGACAGACTTAAAAAGGACCCCCAAAAAAAATATCCGACAAATAAGCAAGGCAAATCGGATTTGTGCGTTGCCATAAATAATACATATGTGGAGCACGCAAAACGACAGTGTTTTAGTGAAAATTAAAATCACACACCCGTCTTTTGGTCTTCTTCTCTCCCTAACTCAAACCTCTTCTTCCTGCTCGCTGTCACTGTCACACTTCTAACACAATCGTCAACCATTACAAATACCAAAACTTCATCCTTTGGCACTCTGATCGATTGTAGAGGGGTACCTCTACCTAATAAGGGGAATAACATAACTCATAACTAATAGTTGCGATTCTGAATACTCGGAACCAGATTCCTACTTTGATGACATAAAACTAGCAACCGCTAGTAAGGATCCGGAGGAAGCCATATAAAGATTCAAGCTCATAGCTATGTAATTATTCAAGAGCCTATTCAATATTTTGGTGATGCTCACCTGTACGCACGCTCCCTCAGTGAAGAGCTCTGTAGACACCCCATTTTGTAGTCTTTTTTAATTAAAGAATTATGGGATTTTGCTATAATTCAAGTTTGTTATTGTGGGTGTAGTTCTAATAACAAATCACACTAAATTAATTTACTCTTGTCCATTAATTAGTCCAGTTATTGTAACATCCAGGAAATCCGGAGCTCCATCGCCCCGAACTCCCAGAATGTTAACCTACCACTTCATATAAAACCTGTCAAATTCAGTCCACTGACACATATTCCAAAATTCTAACTAGACATCATCTCACATACTTCAAAATATGTATAGTCCAAAAGGAACTTTAACTTAAGCTACTTTTACAACTCAAAACTTCTAAAACTCAATTTATGTTCCCTACGAAGTAGCTAATAGTACTGACCCCGACAGGGGTCTTATTACACAGCAGTGATGGGCTTACCGGAATCTCAAACAGACTCTAAACCCATTTACGAGCATTTTACGGCTGAGCATTACCTACAAAAGGGAATCAAACGAAGGGTGAACTTTTGAGAGCTCAGTAAGGTCGTTCAAGGGACAACCAAAAGGATTACAAAGCGACTTGAGTTCAACCGAGGATAATGTCTCAAAACATTTCAACAATCATGCATAGTTTAGAAAATTTCCAAAACAACCATAATCAATTCCATGTTTATACCAAAAACCACCAAAACGACCACAGACTGACACTATATCAAACAATGGCAATCGCCTCAGTTTCTAACAAACATTAACAGTCATAACCATATATCGAAACGATCGTTTAAAGATAACTTTCAAGCCATCATTTAAAAAAAATGCAAAGATGATTTTCCAAAGGATTTCAAACCAAATACAGATACTTCAAGGGGAATAGGGAAAGGGTTCCATACTAAGACAAACGGTTAAATCACAGTATGGGAAAAGTTTCAACTCAATCCCCTTAGTCAGATAACCATACATTTATTTGACATTGTTTCCAAAACAGTCATTGTATGATACAGTGTAAGCAAAACAGTCATTGTTAGATACAGTATAACCAAATTCCAAGACATTGATCCTTGGCAGTTGGAATGCCATTCCAGCTATGCGCAGTTGTACACATACATGATGTACGATAATAACTAGCCATCTTGATCGATCAATGAACTAGCCTGCTTCCCTATAGGAAGCAGTAACAAACCAGCCTTATACCACCTCCCCACGGAACAAAGTCCCAGGTCAACACAATAACAATCGGTCACAAAATCAACAATAAATTCACTGTTTAACGTGCAATAAAATGAGCACCAAGTTGAATGTACATGACCAGAACAGTTAAGATTTCAATAACAATTTAGCATACTGATACAATTCATCACTCAGGATTCTAGAATAACTACAACAAATAGTAAGGACGATTGCGAACAATTATTGAATTTAGGCATAACAATTTTGAAGAACGGGTCCAAACAATTTATCAAATTTTCTCAGCATGTGATACAAGGTGAGCATCAATAAGATTTCTAAACAACTGATACAAGTTCAATGTTAGGGTTTTCGGGATATTAGCATGCTGATATTAATTATACGTCTCAGTATTTGACAATAGCTAGAAGAAAATCAAAAAATATTTAAGAATAACAGTTATCACAATTAGGTCTCCGACAATAGTCCTTACCCAAGGTTCGAATAGAAACCCTTACCTGAATCCGCTGCTAGATTATCCTGAACAAAAAGCCTTTAGCTTTAACCTAAACTAAAAAATCAACTGAATAAAATACGGTCTACCGCTACAATATTATAAATCAATATGGACTCACGCATACTTCCAAAATTAACCCCCTCATCGATTATGTAAAATTACCAAAATACCCCTGAGGTGTAAAATTACCAAAAACGCCCCTCATACCTAAATCACCAAAATAACCTTCTCGTAAGTAAAACCACTAAAACATATTTAGCGTATATGAATTTACTAAAAAATACCTTTTTATATGTAAAATTACCAAAATACCCCCTTGGGGTGGCAAATTACCAAAATATCCCCTGGGCATTCTCGGTATTGAAAAAAAATCTTAAAACGTCTTAAAACACTATTTTTAGCATTTTGAAATTATTTTTGGGTTAAAAAATATTTAAAAAAATTTTCGTCTGAAAATTTCGAACTGGTGTCCGGACAGAGCGTTCAGAAGCCAGTTTTGCTAAAAACACCTATCAGCCTTAGAATGTCACGAAATTTTAGATATTAATACTATCAGTAAGATAAGGTTTCCTTGAAAGTTTTAGATTAAACTAACTTAATTTGCTATGTCACATAATTCAAGAATTTTCTCTAATCAGTCCCTAATTTAACGTCCTTCGCAGATACTGAAAATTCCCAACAATTTCCAGAGCGTACGTTTCGTACAGACACACTTTGGTTCACCTCACCCCCACACAGTTGTCATCTTCCTCTCTTCCTTTCAACCGAGACATGTACTCTTACACACACACTATACACACATTGCCACCCATGAACACCCACACATACATCTAAATCACACATTATAACACATCTAAACACACATATCTACACATTATATACACTTATGCCCACACATCATCACACCTGTAACACACACACACACACACACACACTGAATTCATTCGCACATACTGCATACACACACGCATCACCTGCCTTTAACCTCGTGTTCACATCCCCTACCATACCCCACAATTCCCCCCATTATCTTATTCCCCCAAAGCTCATAGACACAGGAAACACACACTATGGCACTCAGTCACATGCACTTATAGTGAACACAAACACTCAGCCAAAAGCACACACCGAACACACAGTAAGAGTGAGAAATTTCCCTTTAGGACTCCTCCAATCTCTTATTTCTTTCTCCTTTCTTCTTCCTGTTCGTTTCCCTTTCCCTTCCCCGAGTCTTCTGGTCCCCTTCCCCCCACCCCTCTGGTTTCCTCTTTTCTCTTGCTTTGTTTTCTTCCCCCATGCACTGTTCTTGTTCTCTATTTTTTTTGTTCACCCAAAATTTCTTCTTATCACATTACCTTATTTAATTATTAAAATTACTTAGTCATGAAAATTTAAGTAGGAGGTGGCCATTATATATAATTTGATTTCCAAAATCTTGACACCTATTGCCCAACTTTCAAAAACTATAATTTGGACCCTAAGGTTTTTTTTTTCTAAAATTACAAAATGACGCCAAAAGTTTTCAACATTACATTTTTGCTGCAAAATTCTTTTAAGATTCTATTCTCTACTACTATCCGAGCACTGTTCAAAATTATCGCCCGTTTAATTTTTGGAGCTCAGATAGTAATTTTAAACAACTCCCAAAGTTTGGGATATCACAATTTTCCCAGCTTAAAAAAATTTTGTCCTCGAAATTTGTTCTTGAATTCCCTATCGCTTATAATGTCCAGGCACTATGCTTCCGTTGCGTCACTCTGATAACTACCACATCGTAATTGAGCTATCTCTAACTTTCGTCGCCAAATTCTTGTCCCACAGATACCTGAACGCAACTATTTAAGTTTCATATCATAATGTTAAACTCAAACCTATCAAGTTATCATTTGCACTTTAATCATCTACAACTTCATGAACAATGACTTAGCTAATAAGAAACACACTGAACTAAGTCTGCACTGCTCTGAATTCCATATACAATGAATCAAATCAACCTCTAATACAACAAGCTTCCACTGCACTTTACTGATGCTATGCCAGAGACTCTATCATTTGTACAATTTACTTAATGATTGTAAGCTTAACCATAAGTTGAAGGTGTACTAAAATACTAAGTGATGGTTGTACATGACCTGCAATCTACCAAGCTATAGGGATAACCAAGAACTGCTATAAGCCCTCACACATTACAAAGATAGCAAAAACTGTAGCTATTAGACTTCTGCTACGCACTCTGATATCTAAGTTCAACAAGTTCAAACTGTCACCAAATTCATCACGGAGGGACATGCTTCCTTAACATGACGCAATATACAATTTTGCATGCTTACGTGTTGCACTTCCCCACAAGAGCTTAAGGCCCTAAGTTATCACATCACTCCTGATTTACGATCTATTATTTACCAAAAATCCATAGTCTTATCATTTTATCATCCGTTCCGGTTAGCCATTTTAAATCTTTTGGTTCTAAAGTAAATAACATGTGGTCTATCATCATGTGGAGCTGAGATCTCAATCTTATACCGAATCATCAGATAGCTTATCTAAAGCTGATCCGCATTCTTAGAATCTACTCGCACTTACCAATTATCCGAGGCTTAGGAATCTACCTAAACTTATATCAAGGCAAATGAAACCATGCAGATCCTAATATTAGATCATAATACACTTGCATAATATATTGTCAGTTTCAACATCATTTGAGAACAGAGCACAACAAAATTCTGATAATCAGTTTAGCTATAAGCAAAAACTATGGCATGTTACCGTTCCGGAAAATATGAATACAGATTGAATAAACACCAATCGCAGAGAAACAGTGATGGTTATGCAGCAAAGTATCTAACGTAAATCACAATAAACAATGATCTCAATCAAACGTTCAGGGACCAAATCATAATTGTAATACCCCGAACCTAGGTTTACCCGGTTATCATTAGCTTAACGACAGTTTTAGGAGAGATGTTCTTTCGAATTTTTAACGACGTTTTGCTTGGGCAGTATTACTAGTAACAAATTTAAAGTACCATTTGCTGCAAATAAGAATGGGTGCAAGAGAAAAATAAATGAAATGTAGCCGGTCAATATGGAGAGATTATAATTAATTAGAGTTTATTATATAAATATTTAATCTCTAATCTTCGTTATTTAAATATGGCAGATAGGGTGATTTATGGAGAAAGTGTGGCATTTTAAAAAAAAAAGAAGAGAGAGAGTGGAGAGATTAGAGGAAATTGAGATATATATATATATATATATATATATATATATATATATATATGGAATAAGATAAAATGAGTAAAAAAAGAAAAGAAAAGAAAACGAGGAGAGAAAGTCAAGAAAAAGAAAAGAAAAAAAAAGAAAGAGAACAGAGAGAGAAGACGGGGAGAGAAGATGGCAGCCGGCCCTAGATCGGCGGCGCCACCCCACCTCGAGACAGCCCTGCTGCCGGCCAGGTGCCCCATCACCGCCGATCAACTCCGGTGCTCCTTCACCGAGCACCATCACCAACGCCTCCGTGACCACAATACCGTAGCCAATTGCGCCGACAGCCCATCGCCGCCCAGCTCCTCTTCCAGATCGCGACTGCCCTTCCCGAGCCTCTGCGACCACCGAGACGCTGTGCCGTCAACCTCTATCTCGCCACGTCCAATAAATCCCCCTCCACCGTCCAACGCATCTACGACCGGCCAACGGCACCGGACATCGCAACCGGCACCTCCCGTCACTGTCCCTCGCTGCCGTTGCCCTGTTCCGTAAACTCCATTGCCGGCTCCTTCGCGCCTCCGTTGAAGGCACTGTCAACAGCCACTGCTAAGCAATCAGTGCTGCCGGCAGTCCATTTGATCTGCAATGGTCAGTTTTGGCCGGCGCTCCCACCCAAAGACTGCCTAATGATGGATGTAAGGGTGGCTATGCTACTCGATTAGGGGATACAGGAAGAATTCAGAATGGCCACAGGTAGCAATTCCGGTGATGGGATGCTTGGTATATGAAGATAGCGCCGGAGCATTGCCACGGAGATTCTACAGACTTTCATGGACCCAAAAAAAAAGGGCTACGACAACACAAAATTTGGCGAGCTGGCGACTAAATATTCCGGTGGTTACACTGTTGGATTTTGCGAAATGGATTCTTGGTAGTGTGCTTGTGTTAATGGTGACTACGCCCAGTGGTGTTTTAGCGACAGTGCTTGTGGTGACCATAATGGATTGAAGTGAGTGGTAAATGTGTGACTTTTTGGTGGGTGTGCATTAATTGGTTGTTGAGCGGTTATGTGTGTATACTAGGTGTCGTGGTTTACGTGTCTGTGATTTTTAATGGTGGTGCTTAGGGTGACTGTGGTTGGTTTATGTGCGTGCAGTGGTGGGTATTCCAGTATGTGAGCTCGGACAGGCGTATAGGTGTGATTGTTGTTGCACGTGTATGGAGATGTCGTGTGTGCGTGGTGGTGCGCGATGGATGTATGTGTGAGTGTTTGACAGGCGTGTAGGCATAGTTGTTATCAGACCACTAGGTGTAACAAAGTGTATATAAGGGGTATCGTGGTGTGGTTGTATGTTGAGTGAACACTGCGTTGTGTATGTCTTTATATGTGGGGTGCGTATGAGCAGTTATTATATGGGGGCGTGCGTGAAATATGCATGTGTGTGTAGTGGCGGTGCAGATGTTGTATGTTATTAATGTTGTGGGGGAACAAGTGTGTATAGTATGGGGGGTACAGTGCAAGTGTGAAGGTGTGGTGGTTGTTAGATGATGGGTGTAATAGGGGTGCATGTGGGACATTGTTGTGTGAGGTACACGTGCGTATTGCTGTTTAGACAACACGATATTGTGTAAGGCCCGTGTATGTGTGTGTTACAGTGCGATGGGCATACGTGTACGTGTATTGTGTGGTGGAAAATGGTAAGGTAGTGTCGGTATGTTTACATGTCTGTGTTGTTTGTGCATTTTGTAACGTGCGGGGGTGAGTAGTAGGTGCTCGGAGGATTTTAAAAGTGACGGGTTACTTGGGTGAAAAGCAATTGGTAAAGTCGAGTTGTATGGCTATGTGGTATGGTAAGTACGTGACGTTGTGTACCATATGCGTACATGGTACAGGTGTTCCGTATGATTGGGAAGGTGTACCGTATGCATGTATGTGTTTTGGACAAGAAAGCGCATATGTTATGAGGATAAAATGGGAATGACTAGCATGAGCTCTAGAGTTTGACTGCGGCAATCAGTTGCGTGAAGACTTGTTCAGCGGGGATGTTGTGTCGTGATCGACGATGCTTGGGTTATAGCAAAGCTGGAGACATGGAGATAAAAAGAATGGCCTTGACCGTTCTTTTGACCAAATGTAGCAGCGAGACTGTCGCCCCAGAGGCCTTGATGTGGGAAATGCGTAGCGTCAAGTAAGTGACCCTTTGATTCAATTAGTGTTTTTATATACAACGTATATGTTTATCTACTGTTAAAAATGTTGTGTTTTTCAACATTGATCGTTTTAAGTACGTTTAACTACTCTGGCTTAAATTACTAAAAAGGTTTTAGTGTTTTATTCTCGTCAAAGAAAAACCGGACCAGCATGTAAATGATGTTTTGCCTAGAAACTGAAATGGAACTCGGATTTGAAATGTATTGAATTGACATTATTGTGAATATTGAACATCTTGATGATTATTGAAAGGATGTGAGGATGGTTGAGAATCAATTGATGAGTGATTTTGTTCACGATGAACCCAATGGGGGTTTTTGGTTTACTCGATTGCTGTGCCCTATATCCACGGGGGAAAGTTGGATTTCGGGCCCTGGTCAACGGGGCTTGTACGTTGATGCACAGTACTGTGGCTGGTGGTGCGCCCTTGCGTCCACATGATTATTTTATCCCGGGTGTAGGAGGGATTTCGGGCCCTAGTCAGGGGGGCTCGTACGCTGACCGCAGCATATCGTTTGAGCTAATATTGAGATTGAACTGGTTGTCATGAGTTTTATTCTAATGATTTCATACTTTAGTTTTTTGTTTCATGTACTCTGTTTTACCTGATGATTATCAATTCTATGATTTTAGGATATCTTAATGATGCTACAATATGAAGTGAGTTATTTTCTGACATGCTGTGGTCCACCTAGTTGAATCATTGGTTGCTTACTGAGCACGTGGAAGCTCATCCCTTACTTATCATTTCAGGTTTGAAAGTAAGGTGATGGTGACGAGCATAGGAAGGAACAATTTGGCACTGAGCTCCGGAGACTGTATTGTTTGAGTCGCTAAAGATTTAGATTGTTGGTTTAGTTTTAGTTGTTGATGAATTAGAGTTATGAGGAGTTGTAGCATGAGTATTGTATTCAAATAAAAATATGAAAATGTAATTTAAGTTTATAGAAGTTTTAATTTCCGCTGCAGATTATATGCTGTTTTAGCGAGTAAGGCCTGGCAGAGCCCTCGGTTGGAGTCCATTGGGTCTGCGGCCGGTCACGTGCCTAGCTCGCGGGCCTGCCCGTGGGTTCGGGTCGTGACAATAATAACAATCACAATGAGAAAATCTTTAACAAAATCATATCTATTGGTTCTCGAGATTTACGATACATTTTTATGACATTCCAAAAAATGTCGAGTACAGAAACAATGGTATGGGTATGACAAAGCAAAGTCAACCCAATAACTAGAAGCAATTGCAATAAGTAAGGGTTATTGGTCCTTGATTGAATTCGTAACTTCTCCATGGCCAGTGGATTAGGTAGTATCCTGTAAAGTCCACATAGATTTGATAAAAAGCAGATAAATATCCCAAAAAGTTAAGATGACTCCATAAGAATGACATCTTCTCTGATGTCTCAAAGCAGATTAGCATTCAATTAAGTTGCAATTGAGTTTAATATACAAATGAATGAACTAAATGACAAGAGTAGAATTCCAAATTTCTTATCGTACTCTCAAAGCAAACTGTTAGATTTAAAACAAGTCATTCCTCAACAATGCTATTTTCACTCAAAAACCAAATCACTAACTTAACTACTCCTCAAACCTTCCGAACTTTCAAACACTACTAGGGTTTTCCCTGACAATGCATGGATGCGTGATTAGCGAATCAACAATTCATACCTAGTATGATATCAAAAGCCTGAGCAACATATGGAATAAGGTCCATAGAAGGATCTATACCCCAAACATAGATAGTATGATCACAGAGAACTGCAAAACAGTCAGACTCTCCCAACAGAATACATATCACAAGATTAGTTCCTGAGGATATGGGTTTTCACCCTCGATGGCTACGCAAGAGTAAGGGATACCAAAGAATGTGACGCTTCAAAATCAAACAATATACAAGCATCTTAAGGGTTACCTATAGTGTACTTGACACCACGTCAGTGGATGCAGCAACATCCGGAACAGACACTGGATAAAGCCTAGCTGATGATCTGGGCCTCTGTCTTACTGAACATGAGACTGCTAGGTCTGCCCCTGGGGCCTTGTCCTTTTCCTTGACTAGTAACACTGCCCGCCATTACATTAGATATAGGTGCACAATAAAAAAGGTGACTGATTATTTCTCACAAACGGACAATTTTGTACTTAATGCTCCATGCTGCCATGCCTATCACATCATCTGATCAATTTACAGCATAACTCACAACTCTGAATTCTCCACGCATGACACATGGGGTGGTCAAAAAAGCTGACCCGCCACCGTAACCAGGACTCTATGAAGGTCAAACTCCAGAACACTGCGATGGTCCAAGGCTAGTACTCTTGATCGAGTGCCTATACCTTAAGCTCCCTTAAATACCATATCATGCCCCGATCAAATTTTAGAACTCTATCCATATCTCTACATCAATGCGCCGAAGTGGGCCTGAGTCCTTGATTCTGCTCCAACCTTTGATCTTGGACACCATATTATGCTGATTGAAATTTTTTTTGCTGACAACTGTCAGCTCCTACAAATCTATTCTAGAAAATTTCTTACTTATCACTCTTCTATCTGTCATGTGTTTGCTCATGTCTTCCTTTATTGTCAGACTCAGAGTGTTATAAAACACATGCCAAATAATGACAGTCCATATAGCTCGTCAATCAAGCTGGGATCACTCTATGTCTCTGTTCAGGCCAAAGCCCCCACTCAGACTTTTGGCAGCTCTCTGCCTCCATCAATAACATCCTTACTGCAATTCTAGTGAAGCTAAGAAACCTCATGTGAACCTTGTATATCGACTCTTAATCTGTTTGCCTCACATTAACAAACTCCTTTAACATCTGTTCGTAAAATCTTGTAAAAATGCCAGTCGAGAAATAACTCCCTAAACTGTTGCCGAGTCATCTCATTCAACTGTTGACGACTTGAACACCTCTCCACCATTTTCCACCACCGATCGGCCTCACCTCTTAGTATATAGAGAGCAAATCCAACGTTTTGTCTTTTACTGTAGTGAATGGCTCATAATATTTTCTCTATTTCGTTAATCCACTTCTCTACCTTAATAGGGTCCAATGATCCCCAAAAGCAAGTAGCAATTTTTTTTGTCAAATTCGTCCAATGTACTTTCATCTTGAGGTTGTGGTCGAATCGGGTTCGGTACTGGTTCATAGTGTTTAGAACCGTAACCATCAATTTGGGGTTTTATTGTTCCTTTCTATTAGGTTCAGGTGGCCCCCTCTACAATCATAAAACCTTCATCCAGTACAATGCCCAATCTATGGATAATTTGGTTAGGTCTTTTCAATATTGGGAAAATCCATGTTCATCTTATACAAATCTAGTAGAATCTAATCTCGGGGAACTCTCGGCCCTCTTTACTATCCCTACTGTCAGTGCTCTGAGTGCAGACCATACCGATACAATGTAGAGTTATCAGGGTTATTCTAACACATGTCTAAAGAACAACACATTTATAAATCAAGACAGACTTCTGAACTCTGCCATCATCCTACCCCACTCTCATTAACCGAAATATAATTCAACAAAATCATATTACCTATACTCTGTGGTTTCATGTCTACAGAATTGCATACACAGTGGGTGGGCTCACTGGAATCTCACACAGACTTTAAACCTATTCCCGAGCATTCTACGGCTCAGCATTACCTGCATAAGGGAATCAAACGAAGTGTGATCTTTTGAGAGCTCTGTAAGGTTGTTAAAAGGACAACCAAAAGGATTACAAAATGACTTGAGTTCAACCGACGATAATGTCTTGAAACATTTCAACAATCATGCACAGTTTACAAATTTTCCAAAACGACCATAATTAATTCTATGTATATACCAAAAATGACCACAGATTGACATCAAATCCAACATTGGCACTCACCTCAGTTTCTAATAAACATTAACAGTCATAACCATATATATATCAAAACGATTGTTTAAAGATCACTTTCAAGCGCTCAGTTTAAAAACAATACAAAGATGATTTTTCAAAAGGTTTCAAACCGAATACAAATACTTCAAGGGGAATAGGTAAAGGGTTTAATACTGTGATACCCCGAAAATATCAAAAATTAATCTAACCGTGAGTTTGATTAATTAAGGGGTGTTATTTTTATTAAGTAGCAATATGTTGATGATGATTAAGTGTTAGGTAGCTAAATAAGGGGTTAGTGTAATATCCCACATCGGACGTGGAATAGTATGAGATGACCCTTATAAGACTTTGCCAAGGAACTCATAAGTACCTACTTGGCTAGCCCTTTTGAGGGAGGCAATGCCCTGTGGTGGGGCCCTAGACCGGGTCGTTACAGATGGTATCAGAGCTGACTCTCGAAAGCTCAAGTTGGGCTATCCAGTCGGGTTGTCGATGGTTGGGAAAACGAAGGCAAGCCTGGGTATATCCCACATCAAAAGGATGGTTAGGGCAACAAAAGGTGAGCCCGGTATATTCCACATTGGGTAAAGAGGAAGATTCTAGGCTATGTGTGATTGACTTTAGCGAGGACGCTAAGGTATAAGGAGGGGAGATTGTAATATCCCACATTGGATGTGGAATAGTATGAGATGACCCTTATAAGACTTTGCCAAGGAACTTATAAGTACCTACTTGGCTAGCCCTTTTGAGGGAGGCAATGCCCTGGGATGCCTGGCTGGAATCTTTGGATCCTTTAGAGGACATTTGACTAATCTCAAATGACAGACTACCTTCGCTGATGTTTGCCATCGCCTTATCACTACACAAACATCACAGTTAACGTCCGTTAACATAAGGTGTTCTTAATCTACAACTCAAGGACTTAGTCGATTATCAAAAACTGCAATAAGCACATCAAAAATCTAATCTCTTCTTAAATAGAATTCCTTTTTCCCTTTTTACCCCTGACCTTGATAGCTAGCTACTCATATACGAGGTTATATAACCTTATCAGCGAAATCATTTCTTAAACTCTAGTATCCCAAAACCGTAATGTTCTGATACCATTTCTGTCACGACCCGAACCCACGGGTAGGCCCATGAGCTAGGCACGTGACTGGCCACAGGCCCATTCAAACACCTACCAGGGCTCTGCCAGGCCTTACTACAATCATGTGACTCCAAGTTAATTCTAATTTACGGTCCTCCAAAAATTCAAATAAAACTTTCATTACATGTCTTTAAAACTAAAATGTTTGAATAGTGGGCACTCATTATTCTAAAAGTTCTCTTCGAGCACTACTCCCCTGTATGGCTCATACGGCTCCACTTCCCTTAAGTCGTCACCTAAAAAATAAGGAATGAGCGAAAGCCCAGCAAATACACCAGCTATGTTCCTAAAATAAGTTTGAAATTTCTAAAACATGCCATGGGTTTTCTTTTAACAAATCAAACAATCGATTATTGTCATTCGTAAAAACGTCCTTCACATACATATACACATATACATGAAATTTCAAAAGAAAATATTTTCAAATCTGAGTACAATCATCGTTCATTCCATTCACATCAGACACATATTTCTTTTCGTAGGTATGCTGCGGTCAGCGTACGAGCCCCCCTGACTAGGGCCCGAAATCCCTCCTATACCCAGGATAAAATAATTATGTGGACGCAAGGGCGCACCACCAGCCACAGTACTGTGCATCAATGTACAAGCCCCGTTAACCAGGGCCCGAAATCCAACATTCCCCCATTGGATATGGGGCACAACAACCAAGACGAGTTTCATTGCCCATTAACATCTACTCAGTAAAATTTTATGACTCACACGACATTCCATGGCATTCTTTCAAATTACATTTCTCATCAAATACTTTAGAAATAAAACATATGCAGAATAAAACTTTAAACTTCAATGATCAAATCATAAATACATTTTTGAGGTAAGACACGCTGAAAATGGTGAGATAAAGATTGAGCTGCGAGATAGGTTGATAAGAACCACACGACTACAGTCGTATATTAGGTTGTAACCATTCATGTTGTTTAGAGACTTGAAAGTCATCCACTACAGTATGATGTATGGTTGTATGAAATTTTTTTGTAAGGACGCACTTTGGAGCTTCTATTAATGATGTATGAGTATGAGGATGTAGTTGCTCTATAATCAGCACAGGATTTTGAATGTGATTATGGTCTATAACTCAGCCCGGTGACGTACCTGGGTTAAGGGTGTCGCAAGTTGGTATCAGAGCTTAGGCAAAGGATTCTGTAGACTTTTGAAGTGTATGGTGGAAGGCCTAAGTTGTCAATGAGAGAAGTAGAAGAGGAATCTTGATGATTTGACTGAACTACGAGGATGGTTAAGATATGTGGGTTGAGGTTGGCTACGTCATATATATTATGATCTCATCATTCTGGCTATTGATGCTAGGAATAGAAGAAAGAGTTGGTTGATCTAGTTTTAAAAGAGTGGTTTGATGATGATAAGGTTGCAGTGTCGGATCTCGAAAAAGGATCCTGATGAGAATGTAGACGAGATGGGATTAGGGTTAAGAAGAACATAATCGAGGTCTAGTAGAAATTAAAATACAAGGACCTAGTAGAGAGATATGGTTGAGGTCGGACACTTTTATTGTGTAAACCGTGAATGGAGACATGAGGAGTTGAGGCTGAGAATGAGTAGAATTTTAATGAGATTTTGAAAGAAAAAGTACTTCCAAGTGATGAGGAAAATGGGACTCATTCGCAAGTTCATTCGAGTCCCAAACAAGCAGTATTAACTAAACGATTGAGAGAATGAAAGTTGAATGAAAGGATAAGTAAGTATCGAATTAGATATTAATGGAGATGGTGGATGCCAGTATGCAAATGGTCCCATAAGGTAGGGCAGATTGTTTATGAATGCCCGCCCCATAGGACATTATATGGGGATGTGTAACAAGGGATTCTAAGTGAGAGTCATTGAAGCCTGAAATCGTTAAGGGAGCGTTATGGCTTCTCTGAGGTTGATGGGGTGTACGAGTAGGGGTGGAGTCCGCTTTTGAAGTTGGACCTAAAGTTGAGAAGGATAAGGGTGATGGGGAACTAGTATCATTTACATATTATTGTAGAAAAAAATGTCGCTTAATGATGAAAAATCATTAGCTATTTGAGCGTGAAGGTTAATATTGTAGTGCACAATTTTTAATTATCGTGCTACTCCTTCATCAGAAAGACAAGAGAAGGACCCTCAATAGAAGTGATTATGGTGAATGTTAAGGACGTAAGTGGAAGAAATAAGCAGGGAGTGGTATTAGGTCAAGAAGACCTTAAGAAAGAGCTAGTGAGACTTCTATAAAAGGATTGTGGGAGTTCCAACGGTACAACTGGTGGCTGCTATTATGACAGCCCCAGAAAAAGGAAGTAAAGAATGTAGATCTCAGAACTTTCAGCATGCCCGCCCGGTGCAATCCCACGGGAGGGAAATGGTTTAGTGTAGACAACTACGTGAATTTGAGAGAAGATGGAGAAGATAGTTGAAGTAACAAGATGTGGGAAAATGTCAAAAAGATGGTTTTCGCTAGTCATATGTACAAGAGGAGTTTCAAGTTGTTGAGAACGGGCAAAAACAAGTTGAGGAGAGTAACTTATTTAGCCTGCGTTGCCTGGAATAAGTACAGTTAACATATTGATGATAAACATTTTTGCTTAAATTGCAGAGTAAGTTGGAGACATGTTTAGCGTGCTAAATGAAAGGATAGAAAGACAAAAAAAGATGTCAGGGAATTTGGTGAGTTAGCCTATTTGCCCTCATCAGGCGATGTCTGAAAAATGTGAAAAATGGAACAAAATAAGGAGAGTTTGAAAATAATCCCTAAAAAGGAACATGAAGTGAGGTTTTAATTCCATAACAGAAAAACTTAGTGGTGAAGGCATAGAATAAAGAGGACTGGGAAGAAAGAAAAGAGCAAGGATAGAAAGAGGTAGAATCCAGTTCGAACAAAGTTCAGGACAAAGAGGAGGATAGAAAATGTAGGTAGCGCGGATTGGGGCATGAGGGTACGGACTATGTTAAGGCAGTTGCAGAGTACCGTAAATATATGAGTAAGTTGCTAGCTAATGTCTAAGATGAATCAATAGAGGTTGTTTTAAATGTCAACAACCAGTGTATATTGAACGGAGTTGCTCTAAAGGAGGGCGATGGACATTGAAGTAAAAAAGAAAAGAAAAAAGGGGTTTATGAGACTATGAATTGGCTATCAGAAGCTGAATAAAGTGACAGTTAGGAATAATTACTCATTTCCTCAATTAGAGGATATGTTGATCAATTGTAGGGGTAAGTATTTTCTTTCTGTGGTTGACCTTAGAGCAGGTCATCACCGGTTAAGGAATGAGGAAGGATGAAGTTATCAAGATTGTGTTTAGAAATAGAGACAGACATTATAATTTTTTGGTAGTGTCAGGTGGATTAATTAAGGCCCCTGTGGCATTTACAAATTTGAGGAATCAAGTCTTTTGAGAGTACTTGATCATTGTGTCGTCACCTTATTGGTGACCTTATGAATGATACTAAAGGCAAAGAGGAACTTGCGCAATGGTAAGTTTGATAAATTTTAAGAAAGTTAAGTTGTTTGTCAAATGCAAGGAATGTGAATTTTGATTGGGGAATTTGGATATAAGGGATTAATGTGGAAGTAGGTTACGAGATTTGGGAAAAGTTGAAAATGTGACAAATGGGGAATGACAAAAGTCGGCATTTAAGATGAGTAGCTTCCTAAAATCAGTCAGAGGCTACCAGAAAGTCATTGAGAATTTCTCTAAGATGTCCTTTAGGGAAAGTGACTGCTATGATTATTACGCCAAGTTGATAAGAATGTGAATAACTCGAAATCAAAGTTTGAGTAAGGAGAAAAGGAAATAATAGTTTGTTTCATATGGAAATACGACCAGCGCATTTTAATTAAATCAAGGAAATTTAAGGCCAAGATGAACGGATGTTGAGATCTAGTGGGAACTAAAAAGAAATGAAAAAGAAATTTTGATGGGGATGAGGATGGTAATAATGAATATGAAGGTTGGATATGTGTTCCACCTAGTGATGAATTGAGAGAAGAAATTGTGAAGAGTACTCATAGTTTGGGATACCGATTCACTTAGAGGTGATGAAAATGTACCCTAAGTTATGACCCAAAGAATTTTGGTGGCCTAGCATGAACAGGGATATATAAACGATGTTTGACCTGCTAACAGGTAAAAGTGGATCATAAGAAAATCGCCAGATAGTGGCAATCACTCTTTACACCTGAGTGGAAGTAAGAACACATTATGATAAATATACATCCATCTGGGTTGTAGTGGGTAGGTTGACTAAGATGTCCTGATTTATTTTGTCTGGGAAGAATATTTTTCTGAACGACTTGTCCTAATGTTAAGCAAGTGGTTAGTTGTTATGGAGTTCCAGTAACTATTGTGTCCGGCAGAGATGTAAGGTTCATCTTTAGCGTTTGGAAAGGTTTTTAAGAAGAAATGAAAACGAAGTTGACCACGAGGATGGCCTTTTACCTCAAATAGGTGGCCAATCAGGACTTACGATATAAATATCGTAAGAGTGTTGAAGGTCTGCGTTATTTATTTTTGCAGAACATTGGGATGAATAGATATCCTTAATCGAAAATGTTGCATGTTAATTTATTAGAATTTATTTGGAGAAACAAAGACTATTTCGCACGAGACGGTGCAAAGAAATGGAAAACAAGGTGATCGATATCCAAGAGAGAAATCTTACTGCGCAGAATTAGCAGAAAAGTTATGCTGACAAGAGGTGTAGGATGTTGGAGTTTGAAGTACGTGACCTAATACCTTTAAAGGTGCCACCGTGGAATGGAATCTAGTGATTCAAAAAATGGAGAAAGTTAAGTCCGAGGTTCAACGGACTGTTTAAAATCCTATCTAGGATCGAGAAGATAGCATACATGCTTGATCCAAATTGGGATCGAGTTGAATGCACGACGTGCATCGCGTGTCAATGTTGAGGATGTATGGTCCCGACTCTACACATGAGATCCAAGAGATACAGGTTGAAATACGAGATAATATTTCGTACTAGGAGGCACAGATATAAGTGATGGATAGAGAGAGGAATAGGTGTTATATTATTGCAGGTGGTTAAAGTTGATTGGAAGAAAATCCTGCGATAGAGGAAGCTTCCTTGAAACCCAAGGCGCTATTGCGGTAATGATGTCCGCATCTAGTTGCAGAATGAGATTTGTCCATATTTCGAGGACAAAATCTATTTAAGGGGGAGGGTGTGATACCCCAAAAATACTGGAAATTAATCTAACCGTGAGTTTGATTAATTAAGGGATTTTATTTTTATTAAGTAGCAATATGTTGATGATGATTAACTGTTAGGTAGCTAAATAAGGGGTTAGTGTGGCCTTGGGGGTTAAAAATGTAATTTTAGAAAGTTAAGGGACAAAAATGTAATTTTAGAAAAGATGATAAACGGGATGCATATTTTTATTAAGTAGCATCATTTTGATGATAATGAGGTGTTAGGGGGCTAAAGGAGGGGTTAGGGTGATTTTGGGGTCAAATTATAAATTTTCAAAGTCGAGGGGTCAAAATGCAATTTTAGAAACTTGAGGGGCTAAAGTGCAAAATTTGAAACTTTGTAATATGTGGCACAACCTGGGGAAAACATGCCATGCACGATGGCCACCTCCTGGTTGTATCAAGCTGACTTAAATTGGGAAATTATAAACTATTTTTGGATAAGATTTAATGGTGTTAAATATAAAAGGAAAATTTGGGGTGCAAAATAGAAAAAAAGAGAAGTCAAGAACTCAGCTCAAGAACACGCACAGTAGCTGTAAGACCCCAAATAACTAGTAATTAAATTATTGTTATAATTAGAGCATCTTTGCAAATTTAATTATTTTTGGGGTATTTTAGAATAAGTAATGAATATTTAGGGGTCTTTTAATTATTTATCAAATTTAGAGACTTTTAAGGGCTAGCCAAGTCTGTTTACGATATATTCATTTTTGGTTACAGAGAAATAGAAGAAGGAGGAAACTAGGGTTTTGGAGGATTACAATCTTCTATGCACAATTGGTAAGATTCTTGAACCCACTTTGATTATAAGGATGAATTAGATGATATTAGGATTGTGGTTGTTAAGATTTTAACGTAAGTGGGTTAATTATAATATCTAGGTTTTGAGGTTTTCGGAAGCGATCGCAATTTGGTGAAGACTATTATATAGATTTGAGGTAAGGGTTACACTCATTATGCTCCTTCGAGTTATATTAAATTATCTCGCTTTCTTTCGATAATTGATTACAATCTGTCGAGTACGGCGATGATTGTTTGGTCCCGCCCTTTCTGTTCTATTTCTTGGTCTAGTACAATTTTTGCGGCTTCTTGGAGTTGCTCTGTGTATTTTGTCATTGAATTTTCAGGCCACACTTTCCCAGAATTAGAATCATGAGAGGCCATGTTCTTGACACATTTCCCTGTGCTCATAGCCCTTCCACCATTATTCATGAAATAAATAACTCCTTCGCAGTCCATTAATAATCAATTCTGCATTCAGGTTCAAAGCAGCAAGCTTCCTCACGTGGGGCTGCCTAGGTGGCACCCCACATGTCAGACTTTCATTGGTTCTTGGTTGGGTTGTACTTTTTGGCACTCGTTTTCTTTATTTACTCATATCTATCTCATACTAACTCGGATTGAAACGATTCAACTTTTGTTGAACTCAGATTTTTGTCCTCTTCGATTTCAGTCTAATATTGAGTATCTTTTAAAGTTTTTAAGATAACATTTTTGAAATTCAAAGTCTTGATTCTTTATCGTTAATATGTGTTTGAAATACTTTGATGTCCATTAGACCTCTTTGAATTGAACTAATATTAGAACCTTCACGTACTTAGGTTAACGTGATGCCATGACATGATATGGCAATTGCTACTAGTATGCAACTTTGAACTTAGAACGTCCGCGTGCTTAGGTTAACGTGCTTTACAGTCACGTGTTACGTGATTGTATTGTTTTGATTATTAGTTCAATTATTTGAATATGACATTTTGACTTTGATTCGACCTTTGATGGGTTAATATCCCGTAATGAGATTTGTCGTGTCAAGATTAACTATCGTCTTTGCACCTTGTTTTCATAAGTTTTATTTTGACTCAGCTACATATTATTGGATACATGCGTTGTACTCTGTGGGTGTGTGCGTGTGATCTTTGCTGGGCTTTGTGCTCACCCCCCTTTCTCCTCCCATTTCAGGAAATTAAGCAGAGACCAAAGTAGAAGAGTTAGCTATATGCGTGAGCTTGGATTTGTTCTTAAATTTTAGACTCTCTTTAGTCACTTGAGAATAAGGATTTTGTAATAGTTTGATTAAGTAACTTTTTGAAATCTCAGTTCCTGGGAAGTAATTATTGTTATGAGGATTTCCGCTGCATTTATTAGACATTGATGGTTAATGCAAATGTTTTTGCTTTGGGATATGTTTAGAGCTTTGATTACCTCTTGAGGTTATTTTCTTGGTAAATGCTTTGGTATTATATTTCTGGTAAGCAGGAATATTTTAAAATACTTTGTGTAGGTCCGCCTCCGGGTAGGGGGCGTGACAGTTTTGGTATCAGAGCATAGATTTGAGATTCTGTAGACTCTTAGACTTAACCTTTCAATGATTTGGATAAATTTTATGATGTTTGGGATATAGTTCTGAGTAGTCTAGTTTTAGTAGTACTTCTGTTTGAAGCGGTTACACAATAAGTTGTGATCTTATAAGTTTTTCGCTATCTCAGGAACTATGCCGCCGCGTGCAGCTAGAGGGGGTACTAGAGGCGGTCGTAGGGGTAATAATGTCACTGGGGTCAACGTGGAAGCAGAAGCTCCTCCAGCTCCGTTAACTGCTGATACCATCAAGGCATTTAACCGCCTAAATTGTCCAACATTTGTTGGTGCAGACAAGCCAGAGGATGTAGAGGCTTGGTTGAGTAAGTTAGATAAGAGGTTTAAGCTTCTGAACATCACCGATCATCATAAAGTGGACCTCGCGGTGCACCAGTTGGAGAATGAGGCTGACCAGTGGTGGAAGATGGTCGAGAGAACTCTAACTACAGAGGAGGAACGTGCATTAACTTGTGATCATTTTCAGGAGATATTTCTTGACAAATATTTCCCCAGAAACGTGAAGGATGATATGGTAGAGGAGTTTTTGAAATTGGAACAAGGAGAGGATGAAACGGTCAAGGATTATGAGGCCAGATTTGCCAGGTTGTCGAGGTTTGCAACACATGTTATAGATACTGAGGAGAGACGTGCCACAAGGTTTAGGAATGGACTAAAATATGGCATTTGAAAGTTCTTGACAGCTATGACTTTAGACACTTATGGCCAGGTCCTGGATAAGGCTCAGAGGGTGGAGAAAGATGTCGAGGCCGGGCGCAAGTATTACCGGGATCAGAGGCAGAAAAGAGGACGAGAAGAGAGTAGCTCTAAGGGCAAGGATGTGGTTCAGCAATCTAAAAGGAGGAACAAAAACTTGGCTATCAAGGAACCTGCTCAAAATACTGAGAAGCCAACAGTAGCTTGCAAAACTTGTGGGAAGAACCATAGTGGTGTTTGTTATTAGGAGAGTGGTGCATGCTTTAACTGCCAGCAGCAAGGACACAGGATCCGAGATTGCCCTCAGCCGCGCAAGCCCCAGTTTATTCAGGGTAGGGGACATCAGAATCGGTTACCAGGAACTAATCCGGTGACAACTACTCAGGCTCGAGCTTATGCCTTGACAGAGAAGGATGCCACTGCATCTAACGATGTAGTGACATGTACATTTTGCATATGTTCTTCTAGAGCCTATTGTTTAATTGACCCTGGTTCCACGTTTTCGTATGTCTCTACATCTTTTGCTCGTCAGCTTGGTATTAAGTTACAATCCCTAGGTAGTGGGATTTCTGTTAGTACTCCAGTTGGAGTTTCTTTTGATGCCTCCCCAGTTTATAGATCTTGTAATGTGAGAGTTGGTGATAGGGATCTACCTGCAGACCTTATACCGTTAGAGATGCATGATTTTGATGTGATTTTGGGCATGGACTGGTTGGCTGCCTATCATGCCAGAGTTGATTGCTACTTGAAACAAGTAGTGTTTTGTATTCCCAGTCTACCTAAGTTAGTATGTCAGTGTTCTAGACCTGTTACACCTCCTTGCACTACATCAGCATTAACAGCTAGAAGGCTTCTTAGGAAGGGTTGCATGGGGTTCTTAGCCCATGTTTATGATACACGTTCATCTAGTGGGGATTTAAATAGTATTTCGGTTGTAAAGGATTTTGCAGATGTTTTCCCAGAAGATCTCCCAGGGCTTCTTCCAGATAGAGAGATAGAATTCTCTGTCGATTTTATCCCAGGGGCAGCTCCTATTTCTAAGGCCCCGTATCATATGGCTCCAGCAGAGCTGAAAGAGCTTAAGGCTTAACTTCAAGATTTGTTAGATATGGGTTTTATTCATCCAAGTGTTTCTCCTTGGGGTGCACCTGTGTTATTTGTTAAGAAGAAGGATGGGTCTATGAGAATGTGTATTGATTACAGGGAGTTAAATCGCATCACTGTGAGGAATAAGTATCCTTTACCAAGGATAGATGACTTGTTTGATCAGTTGCAGGGAGCCCAATTCTTTTCTAAGATTGATCTCAGATCTGGTTACCACCAATTAAAGATTAAGAAAGAGGATATTCCTAAAACTGCTTTTAGAACGAGGTATGGGCATTATGAGTTTCTTGTCATGCCATTTGGTTTAACTAATGCCCCTGCCGCGTTTATGGATTTGATGAACAAGGTGTTCAAATGATTCCTTGATCAGTTCGTGATCGTTTTTATTGATGATATCCTTATTTATTCAAGAAGTCGGGAAGAACATGAGCAATATTTGAAACAAGTTTTGCAGATACTAAGAGATCAGAAGCTCTATGCAAAATTCAAGAAGTGTGAATTTTGGTTAGAGCAAGTATCTTTTCTGGGTCACGTAGTGACAACAGATGGAATTTCTATAGATCCATAAAAAATTGAGGCCGTGTGAATTGGAGTAAGCCGACTTCTGTGACGGAGATTCGTAGCTTTCTGGGACTAGCTGGGTATTATCGTCGCTTTGTTGAGGGATTCTCAAGCATTGCTAGCCCTTTAACTCAGTTGACCCAGAAATGAGTTAAGTTTATTTGGTCAGAGGCTTGTGAGAAAAGTTTTTAGGAGTTGAAGAATCGATTGGTTTCAGCACCAGTTCTCGCACTACCTTCTGGTTTAGGTAGATTCGTTATTTACAGTGATGCCTCATTGAAAGGGTTAGGTTGTGTTCTTATGCAACATGGAAAGGTTATTGCATATGCTTCATGCCAGTTGAAAAAATATGAAAAGAACTACCCTACTCATGACCTAGAGCTGGCCGCTGTTGTGTTTGCACTCAAGATTTGGAGGCATTACCTTTATGGTGAAACGTGTGAGACTTATACTGATCACAAGAGCCTTAAATATCTGCTCACGCAGAAGGAGCTGAATATGAGGCAACGTCGTTGGCTTGAGTTACTGAACGATTATGATTTCAAGATCCATTACCATCCAGGTAAGGCTAATGTAGTGGCTGATGCATTAAGTAGAAAAATTCGGGGAACTTAGCAGCTTTGATTACTCGTCAGCCACAGCTGTTAGCAGAGTTACATAGTTTAGAGTTAGATATCAGAATTAGTGGTTCAGATGGGCAGTTGGCATATTTGCAGGTCAAGCCTTCTATTATTAGGAGAATCAAGCCTTCTCAGATGAGTGACCCAGATTTGGTTGGTATTTTAGAGGATGTGAAGATTGGCAAGCAGCCTGAATTTCATCACAAAGATGTATCCCAGCAGTTTCAGAATTGAGGGCAGAACTATTAAAGTCGGCTCACGATTCAGGTTTTGTTGTACATCCTGGTAGTACTAAGATGTATAGAGATCTTCGTGAGAACTTTTGGTGGAGTGGTATGAAGAGGGAGATTGCAGATTTCGTATCGAGGTGTATGGTTTGTCAGCGGGTAAAGGCCAAGCATCAACGACCTGCGGGTAGGTTACAGTCATTAGAAATTCCTCAGTGGAAATGGGAGCATGTGACTATGGACTTTTAGTTGGTTTACCGAGGACCTCATGTAAGCATGATGCAGTTTGGGTTATTGTTGATCGTTTGACCAAATCCGCACATTTTCTTGCTATTTGTGCCAACTACACCATTGAGAGGTTGGCTAAGCTATATATTCAGGAGATAATTAGGCTACACAGGGTGCCAGTATCTATTGTATCTGGCAGGGACCCATATTTCACATCTCGTTTTTGGACTAGTTTGCACAAGGCGTTAGGCACCCTTCTGAATTTCAGTACGGCTTTTCATCCACAAACAGATGGTCAGTCTGAGCGTACCATTCAGACCCTGGAGGATATGTTACGTGCTTGTTCATTAGATCTTCAAGGTAATTGGGATGAGCATTTTCCTTTGATTGAATTTGCCTATAACAATAGTTATCAAACAAGTATTGAGATGGCTCCGTTCGAGGCTTTATATGGGCGTAGATGCCGATCACCTACATGTTGGTATGAGATGGGTGAGCAAAGTTTATTGGGACCCGAGGTTGTTCAAGTTACTTCAGATAAGATACAGTTAATTAGGGATCGTATGCGTGCAGCACAGAGTCGCCAGAGAAGCTACGCTAACAATCACCGTCGTGATTTAGAGTTCGAGGTTGGGGATCATGTCTTTTTGAGAGTTTCACCATGGAAGGGCTTGATGAGGTTTGGAAGAAAGGGAAAGTTGAGTCCTAGATATGTTGGACCTTATGAGGTTTTGGATAGAGTTGGTTCTGTTGCCTATCGTGTTGCCTTGCCGCCAGATATGTCTCGTGTGCATAATGTTTTTCATGTGTCTATTTTGAGGAAGTACGTGCACGACCCATCCCATGTTGTGGAGTATGAGCCTTCACTTATTCATGAGGACCTATCAGTGGAGGAACAACCTGTCGAGATTTTGGGCAAGCGAGATCAGATTTTGCGTACCAAGACTATACCTTTGGTAAAAGTGCTTTGGAGGAACCATGCTGTGGAGGAGGCCACGTGGGAACTCGAGGAGTCGATGAGAAAGAAGTATCCATTCCTATTCGATAACTTAAGGTACTTAAATTTCGAGGACGAAATTTTTTTTTATAAGTAGGGGAGGATGTAAGACCCCAAATAACTAGTAATTAAATTATTGTTATAATTAGAACATCTTTGCAAATTTAATTATTTTTGGGGTATTTTAGAATAAGTAATGAATATTTAGGGGTCTTTTAATTATTTATCAAACTTAGAGACTTTTAAGGGCTAGCCAAGTCTGTTTACGATATATTCATTTTTGGTTACAGAGAAATAGAAGAAGGAGGAAACTAGGGTTTTGGAGGATTACAATCTTCTGTGCACAATTGGTAAGATTCTTGAACCCACTTTGATTATAAGGATGAATTAGATGATATTAGGATTGTGGTTGTTAAGATTTTAACGTAAGTGGGTTAATTATAATATCTAGGTTTTGAGGTTTTCGGAAGCGATCGCAATTTGGTGAAGACTATTATATAGATTTGAGGTAAGGGTTACACTCATTATGCTCCTTCGAGTTATATTAAATTATCTCGCTTTCTTTCGATAATTGATTACAATCTGTCGAGTACGGCGATGATTGTTTGGTCCCGCCCTTTCTGTTCTATTTCTTGGTCTAGTACAATTTTTGCGGCTTCTTGGAGTTGCTCTGTGTATTTTGTCATTGAATTTTCAGGCCACACTTTCCCAGAATTAGAATCATGAGAGGCCATGTTCTTGACACGTTTCCCCTGTGCTCATGCCCTTCCACCATTATTCATGAAATAAATAACTCCTTTGCAATCCATTATTAATCAATTCTGCATTCAGGTTTAAAGCAGCAAGCGTCCTCACGTGGGGCTGCCTAGGTGGCACCCCACATGTCAGACTTTCATTGGTTCTTGGTTGGGTTGTACTTTTTGGCACTCGTTTTCTTTATTTACTCATATCTACCTCATGCTAACTCGGATTGAAACGATTCAACTTTTGTTGAACTCAGATTTTTGTCCTCTTCGATTTCAGTCTAATATTGAGTATCTTTTAAAGTTTTTAAGATAACATTTTTGAAATTCAAAGTCTTGATTCTTTATCGTTAATATGTGTTTGAAATACTTTGAAGTCCATTAGACCTCTTTGAATTGAACTAATATTAGAACCTTCACGTACTTAGGTTAACGTGATGCCATGACATGATATGACAATTGCTACTAGTATGCAACTTTGAACATAGAACATCCGCGTGCTTAGGTTAACGTGCTTTACAGTCACGTGTTACGTGATTGTATTGTTTTGATTATTAGTTCAATTATTTGAATATGACATTTTGACTTTGATTCGACCTTTGATGGGTTAATATCCCGTAATGAGATTTGTCGTGCCAAGATTAACTATCGTCTTTGCACCTTGTTTTCATAAGTTTTGTTTTGACTCAGCTACATATTATTGGATACATGCGTTGTACTCTGTGGGTGTGTGCGTGTGATCTTTGCTGGGCATTGTGCTCACCCCCCCTTCTCCTCCCATTTAAGGAAATTAAGCGGAGACCAAGGTAGAAGAGTTAGCTATATGCGTGAGCTTGGATTTGTTCTTAAATTTTAGACTCTCTTTAGTCACTTGAGAATAAGGATTTTATAATAGTTTGATTAAGTAACTTTTTAAAATCTCAGTTCCTGGGAAGTAATTATTGTTATGAGGATTTTCGCTGCATTTATTAGACATTGATGGTTAATGCAAATGTTATTGCTTTGGGATATGTTTAGAGCTTTGATTACCTCTTGAGGTTATTTTCTTGGTAAATGCTTTGGTATTATATTTCTGGTAAGCAGGAATATTTTAAAATACTTTGTGTAGGTCCGCCTCCGGGTCGGGGCGTGACAGTAGCAGCCACGGGAAGGAAGGAAAAAAAGAGAAGGAAAAAAGAGGGAAGGAAAAAGGAGGAAGAAGAAGGAAGAAAAGGAAATAAAGAAGAAAAGGTTGAAACCGAACCCTAACTGGGTATGATTTTGAACCCGAAATTGTGAAAATTGGTTGCATTCAATTGAGTATATGATGTGGGAGTATATATATATATATATATATATATATATATATATATATATATATATATATATATATATATATATATATATATCGGTTATGTTGGTATGTGATTGGGGATGGAAGAATTTGTAATGAATTCTTGTTAGAATCTGACATAAGACCCTAAAACAACAAAGAAAGAGAAAACGAATTAGGCTTTTGAATTGGGCTTGATTTCAAGGTGCATGGGTGTGTATTTCAGTGTGTTTTAATGTGTGTTCTTCTATTTGGTTAATGGGTTTGGATTCAATATGGTGTAATTGTGTAAATTAAAGGGATTTAGGGTATTAATGTGTAGTTTGTGATGTAACCAAGCGATTGGAATGTGAAACAAATGAGAAATTCATGCGAGATTGAAGGAGAAATGTGCCCAGGTATGTGTGACGGCTGAAGGAGGAAGAAGATGAGTTTGTGTGTCCAAGGTGAACTAGTGTGTGTTTAATGTGAATAGTGATTGTTTTTGTCACTAAAAGTAAAAATTAGTTAAACAGTTTCTAATCTGAATTTTTAAAAATAGTTAGGATCAGATTTAGCGAAAGTGCAAAAAAAAGACCCTAGTTATTTTTAGGAGACCTGTATCGTGGAAAAATTTTAGATGTTTCCGAGATGGGGAAGGGGGGGAACGGATGCGGGAAGTTTGAAATTTATGGTAAAATTTTAAATATCAAACGAACGCGATTTTACTTGAAACATTTATGAGGACTCTAGGATACTAAGAAGTTCTATTTTGCAAAATTTTGGATCATTCCAAAGTTATTAGCTATTTTAGCCAAACGGGCTTTTAAGCGCTCGGTTCAGACACCGATTCGGATTTTTAAACAAAAAATTTTGTAAAATACTTTCTAACTCAAGAATAACTTTAGGAGGTTTAATATAGTGTTTTAAAGTGGTTTTACGATTTTTATGGTATCGGGAACCCTCAGGGGGCATTTTGGTAAATTGTTGCCCGGAGAGGGGTATTTTGGTAATTTTTTTGATAAAATTTTCCAAGGGACTTCTTAGTCTCGTAAGAGTTGTAAAACACCTGAAAGGTTATTTTGAAGCAGATTTGGGGTATTGGGGTGGTAGTGAACCATCTGGGGGTATTTCGGTAATTTACTGCCCAGAGGAGGTATTTTGGTAATTTTTTTCTATAAAATTCTTTGAAGGACTGTTGGTTTGGAAATGGGTGTAAGACATCCGAAAAGTTATTTTGAAGGGATTTTGAGATGTTTGTTGGGGCGATGGCCGCCAAGGATGTTTTGGTAATTTTTTCCTTTAAAATTTTCTAAGAAACTATTTGGGTTATAAACGATGTAGTACATCCAAAAAGTAGTTCTAAAGCGGTTTTGGGGTGTTGGTGGTGTAGCGGCTATCAGGGGGTATTTTGATAATTTGCCATGTTGTCACCAAATTTTAGAAAACACGCGTAATTCAGCAGTCAAAATGGTGGGAAGTGAGGAATGATATTAATACGTTGAAATAATAAGGTTGTGGCTATTGCTAATGCATTTGTAAGCTAGGTTAAGGATCCCATTATTGGATCGGATTAACAAGCTGTCGTAAGACGCTATAAATGTTTAAATGGGAAGGGGTAGAATTGGGAGTGCGCATATGTGGAATGATTTCTAACGAGCATATTATTATTTGACTAGGTGCTGCAGCTCGTTGCAATAAGAGATTGTGAGTTGCTTTGGCTATAAGCCAATCAGGTAAGGACAATGCAGTTTTGTTAAGCTAATTCATTGTTCAGTTAGCATACCATGTCGATCACATTTATGTTGTCTTGTTGTTATGAGTAGACACCGGTAGTCATTGTGACCGGTATATGTACATTTGAATTGTGCTGTTGAGGGCTTAGGGAAGAATAATTCCCTTAGTCCGCCTTGTTGATAGAATTTAATGAGGATGATGTGTGTCCTAGTATGCTATGATTCGATTCAATTAGCATACCCAAAGTTGATGATGATGATGTTGCGTAGGGGTTATCGTGTGGTTGTTGTTAGATGTCGGCATTCATTGATAGCCGATATCTCTTCTCTTTGAGAACACCATTGAGGACTTGTGGCAAACTTCTCCCATGTCCGCCCTGTCGTTCATGATGATGCTTTTGAGGTATTTGCGTGTTGTTGTGAAATGTCGGCACTTATTGGTAGTCGACATTTCTCTTATGTAAGGACGTTGTTGAGGGCTTACGGTAATCTTCTCCCAAGTCCACCCTGTTGATGATGTCACGTTGAACTTTTGTTGTTATGTTTGAACTCTGGTTGATCTGTTGATCCGATATTCCTTGTTGAGCAGTGTTGTTGAGGACGTAAGGTGAAATAAATTTTTCCTTAGTTCGCCCCGTTGATGAATTCATGTTGCTTGGTTGTAAGGTGGTTAGGGAAAGCACTCTAAATGAGTTCCCTGCTTGTTGACAGTGTCTCTTCTATTTACTTGAGATTGAGATGAACATCCCATAAGATGGGACATCAATATGAGGTGGATCGCCTGTGAAACATGATCACTGGCAAAGAGGATGCAGGGCGCGTGAGTCGAGTCTGTCATATCTGGTCAAGTCTAGTCTGTCGTGTCTGAGTTGCATTGCATTTGATTTTCTTTTGGTGTTAATGAATTTAATGTCTTGTATTTCGTTGATGTTTATCTTTCAATTTCCTGCTTTAGTATTCACTTGCATAGTCAGTCAGTCTGTCGGTCAGTCAGTCTTGTCCATGAGGAGGATGCAATAATGCTGTTCTGTTGGGCCTTAAAGCCACTCACTCTAACGAAAGAAAAAAATTATCGTTTGACAAGTTATGTTGATGCTGTAATTATTGACTACTCTTGATTCATTGCTATCGTTGAGATGATTATTATTTCTCTGAATCTGTTGATTCATTTGTACACTAAACTCCTCGTGTTGTCTTTACTGGGCGATTTGCGCTCATTCCTTAAGTTGTATTGTGCAGGCTATAAGGTTGATCAAGGAGAACCCTCTAGAAAAGGGAAGAGAAACAAGCTAAAAAAAATTGAGCAAGGGGATAAATTGTGTAAGGTAAGACAAGCGGGAAATGTTGAGATAAAGATTGAGCTACAAAATAAGTTGATAAGAGTCACACGACTACAGTCGTATATAAGGTTGTAACCATTCATGTTGTTTAGGGACTTGAAAGTCTTCCGCTGCAGTATGATGTATGGTTCTATGAAAATTTTTTGTAAGGACGCACTTTTGAGCGTCTATTAATGATGTATGAGTATGAGGATGCAGTTGCTCTGTAATCAGCACAGAGTTTTGAATGTGATTATGGTCGATAACTCAGCCTGGTGACATCACCTGGGTTGAGGGTGTCGCAAATACTAACACAAATTGTTTAATCACAGTATGGGAAAAAGTTTCAACTCAATCCCCTCAGTCAGGTAACCATACCTTTATTTGAAAATTATTACTAACCAGTCATTGTATGATATAGTGTAAGCAAAACAATCATTATAAGACACAGTATAATCAGATTCCAAGATGTTGATCCTTGGCAGTTGTAATGCACAGTTGTACACATACATGATGTATGATAATAACTAGCCCTCTTCATCGATCAAGGAACTAGCATGCTTCCCCGTAGGGCACAGTTGTACACATACATGATGTATGATAATAACTAGCCCTCTTCATCGATCAAGGAACTAGCATGCTTCCCCGTAGGAAGCGATAACAAATTAGCTTTATACTGCCTCCCCAGGAAACAGATTCCCATAACACAGTCACAATAGGTCACAAAATTAACAAGAAATTCACTGCTTGATGTGCAATAAAATGAGCACCAAGTTGAATGCACGTGACCAGAACAATTAAGATTTCAATAACAATTAAGTATACTGACACAATTCATCACTCAAAATTCTAGAATAACAACAACAAATAGCAAGAGTGATTGCAAATATTTATTGAATTTAGGCATAATAATTCTAAAGAATGGATACAAATAATTTATCAAATTTGCTTGGCATATGATACAGGATGAGCATCGATAGGATTTCCAAACAACCGATACAAGTTCAATGTTAGGGTTTTTTCGAATATTAGTATGCTAATATTAATTATATGTCTCAATATTTAACAATAGCTATAAGAAAATCAAAGAATACTTAAGAATAACATATATTGCAATTAAGGCTCAAATAGTAGTCCTCACCCAAGGTTTGGATAGAAACCCTTACCTGGATTTGCTGCTAGATTATCCAAACTGTAAAGTCTTTAACTTTGCCCTAAATGGAACAATCAGCTGATTAGAATATTACCCACCACAACGATATTATAAATCAATACAGACTCACGCATACTCCCAAAATGAACCCCCTTCACCTGTTATGTAAAATTACCAAAATGCCCTGAGGTGTAAAATTATCAAAAACACCCCTCATACCTAAATCACCAAAATAACATTCCCATAAGTAAAACCACTAAAATATCTTTAGCATATGTGAATTCACTCAAAAATACCTTTCATAGGTTAAATTGCCAAAATACCCCCGGGTGGCAAATTACCAAAATACCTCCTGGGGTTCCTGGTACCCGAAAAATCTTAGAAACATCTCAAATTACTATTTTTAGCATCGTGAAGTCATTTTTGGACTAAAAATTATTCTTGAAAATTTTTGTCCGAAAATCCCGAATCGATGTCCGGACCGAGTGTTCAGAAGTCAGTTTCGCTAAAAATACCTATCGGCCTTAGAATAACACAAAAATTTAGATAATGAATAATTTCAGTTAAATAAGGTTTCCATGAATGTTTCAGATTAAACTAATTGAATTTAGTATGTGAAATAATTCAATAATTTTCTCTAATCGGTACCCCAATTTAGCGTCATTCGTAGATACCAAAAATTCCCAAAAATTTTCAAAGCGTATGTCTCGTAAAAATATTCGGGGTTACTGTTTGGACTTTGTCAAATTTTGGTCCTAACTATTTATAAAAATTTATGAAAAAACTTCCTAAATAACATCTCTTTTTTAGCAAGAAAAACAATTACTATTCACATCACACACACACACACACACACACTAGTTCACCTAACCCACACACAATTGTCTTTTTCCTCTCTTCCTTTCAACTGAGACACATACTCTTGCACATAGACTATACACACACTATCACCCATGAACACCCACACATACATCTAAATCACACATTATAACACATCTACACATTATAACACATCTAAACACACACATATACATATATACCCACACACCATCACACCCATAACACACACACAGAAAACACACGAAGACACACACTAAAATCTCCTGCACACATTGCATACACACACACACACAGCACCTGCCTTCAACCTTGTGCTTTTATCCCCCACAATTCCCCCCATTATCTCACTCCCTCGAAGCTCATTGACACAAGAAACACACATTGCACAAAGTCACATGCACTTACACTGAACACAGACACACAGCCAAAAACACACACCGAACACACTGACATTGAGAAATTACCCTTTAGGACTCCTCCAATCTCTTCTTTCTCTCTCCTTTCTTCTTCCCTTTGCTTTCTCTTCCCCGAGCCCTCTGGTTCCCCCCTCCTCCTCTTTTCTCTTGCTCTGTTTTCTTCCCCCGTCCACTGTTCTTGTTCTCTATTTTTTTGGTTTTGTTTTGTTGTTCACCCAAAATTTCTTCTTATCACATTGCCATATTTAATTATTAAACTTACTTAGTCATGAAAATTTAAGTAGGAGGTGCCCACTATATATAATCTGATTTCCAAAATCATAACACCTATTGCCTAACTTTCAAAAATTATAATTTGGCCCCAAAGTTTTTTCCAAAATTACAAAATGAACCCAAAAGTTTTCAACATGACATTTTTGCCCCAAAATTTTTTTAAGCTTCCATTCTCTACTACTACTCGAGCAATTCTCAAAATTATCTTCAGTTTACTTTCAGAACACAGATAGTTATTTTAAACAACTCCCATAGTTTGGGATATTACATTCTCCCCCACCTTATAAAAATTTCATCCTCAAAATTTGCTCTCAGATTCCTTATCACTTATAATGTCCAGGCACTATGCTTCTGCTCTGTTACTCTGATAACTACCATATTGTAGCTGAGCTATCTCTAACTTTCGTACACAAATTCTTGTTCCATAGATACCCGAATGTAACTATTTTAGTTTCATGTCATAATGTTAAACTCAAACCTATCAAGTTATCATGAAATTCTGCATGCTTACGTGTTTCACCTCCCCACTAGAGCTTAAGGCCCTAAGTTATCACATGACTTCTGATTTACGATCTATTATTTACCAGAATTCCATAGTCTTATCCTTCGATCATCTGTTATGGTTAACCTTTTTAAATCTTTTAGTTCTAAAGCAAATATCATGTTGCTATCATTACGTGTTGAGCCGAGATCTTAATCTTATACCGAATCATTGAATAGCTTATCCAAACCTAATCCATGTTCTCAGAATCTTCTCACACTTATTGATTATCTGAGGCCTTGGAATTTACCTAATCTTATATTAGGGCAAATGAACCATGCAGATCCTAATATTAGGTCAAAATACACATGCATAATATATTGTCAGCTTCATCATCATTTGAAACAGAGCACAATAAAATTCTGATAATCAGATTAGCTATAAGCAACAACTATTGTTACCATTTCGGAACATATCAACACATATTGAACAAACACCAATCATAGAGAAACAATGATGGTTATGCAGCAAAGCTTCTAACGTTAATCATAACAAAAAATGATCTCAATCAAATGTTCAGGGACCAAAATGATAATAATAATAATCACAATCAAGCAATCAAAACGAGAAATTTTTTAACAAAATCATATCTATTGGTTCTCGAGATTTACGATACATTTAATAATGAGTACAGAAACAAAGGTATGGGTATGACAAAGAAAAGTCACCCTAGGACTCGAAGCAATTGCAATGAGTAAAGGTTATTGGTCCTTGATTGGATTAGTAACTTCTCTATGGCCAGTGGATTAGATAGTATCCTGTCAAGTCCAAATAGATTTTTCATAAGTAGATAAATATCCTAAAAAGTTAAGATGACTCAATAAGAACAACATCTTCTCTGATGTCTCAGAGCAGATTAGCATTCAATTAAGTTGCAATTTAGTTCAATATACAAAGGAATGAAACTAAATGACAGAGTAAAATTCCAAATTTCTTATCGTACTCTCAAAGCAAACTTTTAGATTTAAAACCAATCATTCCTCAACTTCGCCATTCTCACTCATAAATCAAATCACCAACTTAACTAATCCTCAAACCTTCTAAACTTTCAAACACTACTAGGATTTCCCCTGACAATGCACAAACACGTGATTAGAGAATCACCAAATCATACCTAGTATGATATCAAAATCCTGAGCAACAAGTGGAATGAGGTCCATAGAAGGATCTCTATCCTAATCATAGACAGTACAATCACAGAGAACCGTAAAACAGTCAGAATCTCCCAACAGAGTACTTATCACAAGAAAAGTTCCTGAGGATATGGGTTTTCACCCTCAATCACTAAGCAACAGGAAGGGATACCAAAGAATATGAGGCTCTAGAATCAAACAATATACAAGCATCTCAGGGTTAACCTGTAGTGTACCTGACACCATGCCACTGGATGTAGCAACATCCTGAACAGACACTGGATAAAGCCTAGTTGATGATCTGGGCCTCTGCCCTACTGGACTTGAGAATGCTGGTTCTGGCCCTACGGCCTTGTCATCTTCCTTGACGAGGAATACTGCTCGTTGTTACACTAGCTATAGTGCACGACAAAAAGGTGATTGATTATTTCTCACAAATGGACAATTTTGTACTTAATGCTCCACGCTGCCATGCCTATCACATTATCCGGTCAACTTACAACATAACTCACCGCTCTGACTTCTCTCACGCATGACACATAAGGTGGTCGAAGAACTTGACCCACCACCCTAACCAGTACTCTATGAAGGTCAAACTCTAAAACCTTGCGATGGTCCAAGTCTAGTACTCTTGATTGAGTGCCTACAGCCTACGATCCCCTAAATCCCATATCATGTCCGATTGAATTTTAGAACTCTGTCGAGATCTCTACATCACTGAGCTGAAGTAGGCTTGAATCCCTGATTCTGCCCCAACCTTTAATCTCGGACACTGTATTGTGCCGACTGTAAATATTTTTGCTGATGACTTTCAGCTCTTACAAATCTATTCTGGGAAACACTACAAAAAAGGAGTATAGGCGAGGTTTGCTCTAATTTATGACACTTTTACGATAACGTCGCATCATTTACGATACAAAATAAAATGTGTCACAAATATTCTGATGTTTTGTTTACGTGTCACTTAATTAGCGTCACCTTACTCTGTAGTGACACTGATGAACAAGCTGCATAATGGCGACATTCAAAATAAAATGCCATCAATTTAACACTAAACGACAGCGTGTCTATCGCACATATGGAGTATATATGTTAATAAAACTTTGGAACTAAAAAAACATTTTAGCGGGAAATGAGAATTTTAGGCTCGTGCCCATCATTTCGCATTTTCCTTGAGTTTTCTCTTCTTCTAAAAACTCAAAAGATTAGCACACCAAAAGAGCCTCCCTCTCTCTCTATCCTCTTGCAGACTAACAATAAGTCGTAGAAGACCAAGATTAGCATGCCAAAACAGCCTCCATCTCTCTTTTATCCTCTCGCACACAAATGATCGGCCATGGAAGACAAAGTAATCAACTTTCCTCTCTGTCTCTCTTCTCTAAAACATTGAGTTACAGGTACATCTCTCTCTCTCTCTCTCTCTCTCGCTCTCTTCATGTTATGAACCCTAATTATCCCAATCTAATGTTTGTTGAATTAAAAATTAACATGTAACGACTTCAATTCTGGAAAGATTGGCACTCTACTAGATAGTTTCTAAAGCTTTCTCTTACATAAATATATGAGCACAATTAGTTGGGATATCATTGGTTAATTCCTTTACCTTTATCCTTTTTTGTACTTGGAGGTCACTAATTTAAAAGAAATAAGCTAGTTCAATGTTTGATGGCCTTTTTTCTGTGCAATTTAGTTGGTTGTGTATCATTGATATTGAACAGTTGATGAACCACTGAGAAAGAGCATTTCATGTTAGCAATTTTCATCTCCAATATTAGCATTTTTTATACTTCTTCATTGGGAATAATATGTCGACCAAGTTTTTGAGTTAATGTTTGGGAGAAAGGGTTGCAAGTTGCAACACTGGAAGTAGTAATTACATTTTTTTTTGTGATGCACTGCAATGGGAAGACACAAAACCTTCTTACAATTAGCATATTTATGCAATTACATGTTTCATTTTTATGTAACTGTACTATCAATCTAGAATTTCAGTCTTAACATGGCATTATGTTATTGAATATCAATAATTACTAGCTTTTTGGTCTAATTTTGCCAAGTCAATTGTGTTGCACTCGCATCGCGGCTTGGAAGGCCTTTACTTTCTAATGAAGGCTGCGATAGTGGCAACTAACAGGAAAGTATATTCATTTTCAATTTTGTTGTGAATTGAATCTGCCAAAGATGAAATAGGATAGCAAGCAAACCATTATCAACTTCAAATAGCACAGCTATTTGGGTGTGACAAATTGTCGTCAAAGATGTTGATGAGTTCTTAAAGGCTTCTTTTATATAATTTAGGTTGCATGCACCCTATCTCCTTTTCATAAATGTTGTAGAATTCATGGATTCTTAATGGATCATTGTCTATACTTGCAAAGCTAATTATGTTGGTCCTGAAATAACCTATAAGAAATCTAATTGCAGATCTTTAGATGAATGCAAAGCCCACTCTATGAAAAGCTAGGGACGAGACCATCTGATACCATAATAGTTCATCATAAGTTTACGTTTGTTCTCTTTTTCCTTGGGTGTTTGTAGCTTAAAGTTTACTCGCATCCAATGTTCTTATGTTTTATTGTCAAATGTCCCTACTTTATGATGGATCCTCTTATGTTTTATGATAGACAGAAATAAAATGAAAAGGCAGAAGATTCTAATCCTGAGACCATAATGTCATCCTTATGATAGATAGAAATAAAATGAAAAGGTAGAAGATTGGCATAGCCTGAGACCATAATGTCATCCTTATATAATAGGTTGGACAACCTATCATAATTCAGTTTTTTTTTTCTGTGTGTACTTTATGCAAGAAGTAAATCTCTTACGAAAAGTTAAGCAAAGTATGTAGTCTTATTCTTTTTCTTTTTCTGGTATGCCTAACACGTTGCTTTCAAGAAACCACTCTACCCCTCTTGCCTTAGTACATGCAAAACATATTTTTATGAAAAGTAGTTGTAATGTGGTTTAATCTTTAATGCTCCCTAGGAAAGTACTTTCTGCCTTTGAAGCTTTCTCATTTTTTTTTGGATGCGTAAATAGTTAGTAACGAGAACTTAATATTGGATGTGAGTTTGACACTAAACTGTTGGAGTAATCGAATATCTTATATCTCAAAACGTATCAGATTGCAGTTCTTCTAGTTTTTGATAACCTGGAAACCTTTAACTCCTAAATGTATAAGTTTGCTTTCCATAGTAGATTCCAATAATTATTTAACAATAGAATATGCCAGTCTCTGAATTTTCCATTCACAGAGAATGTTAATATCATATAAGCCACCCCTTCAGAGAAGTACAGTTTAGAGATGCAAGTTCTGCCACACACATCCTTGGTTTTCTTCTTCTACATGAATGATTAGAAAATAATTTTGGGCATATCTTGAATTCTGGGTTATATGCAGCCTACTCGAGACACATGATAAGTGGTCCAAACTTGTGGATAACTTGTCGTGTACAAGAAGACATTGAGGATGCTTTTATAGGGATGTGATGATACCTAACCTGGATACTTAAGAACAAATACATGGAAATGATACATTGTGTCTCAACATGTAAATGAAAGAGAATCAAACTAAAAATTGGGGATGAAATTTACTCTAGCATATGGTCATTTTTATATCGTTGTGTATCTTTTCTTTTGTGTAGCTAATGATGACATATGATTTGATTGTTCAGGTTTTTAAAAAAGCAATTTCAAAAAAAGTTGCTCTCTCTCTCTCTCTCACCATTTCTATGATAAGTATTAGAAACACCACTTTAGAAAACATGTTAATTGAAATCATTCTCTACTTATATTTGATTAGCAAACCATTCTTAAAGTTAAGATTCTAACCATGTGAACTAAAGCCTATAAGATGTCTTTAGACTTTATGGTTGAGGATGTCATTTAAAACTTCTATCTTGATTCTTTCAGGCTCCTCAGAAGGTGAACGAGAAATTCGGCATTTCTGACAAAGTGATAACTACAAAGAATATAATTTGCTACTAGTTCTGATCCTTTTGTCCCCAAAGGCATTGAAGTCGACGGTGCAGATTCTTCATTCACATCCTCTAGCTCCTACTTTTACACTATACACAGAATTCAGTAATTAAATGTGCTGCACTCATGTCAAAACATGCACATCTAGTATACATTCAATTCATTATTTTCCTTCTAATTCAGTAGAATTAGAACCCAAGTATTTTTAAATGAAGAAAAGCTAGTTGCATGGGTTTGTTCAATCCACAACCCAGGGATAGATCTGGACAGATGTTAGGCAGTGAAAAAGGTCCTTCTCATATAGAACACTCGCATTGCATTCTTGTTATGGTTCTTTTGGATGAATAGAGACATCCGTTGTTCTCCCTTTACAGATTTGTCACCGCACATTCTTGTTATGGTCCTCATGGTGAACGAAGAAACCAACTGTCTGCAATATCTAGGAATTATTTTGCAATGTGAAGTTTATATGTTTTCATGATTCTTGTAGTCAAGTATGACTGCAGGAAAGACTATAATAACTAGTGATCATGCTCTAGAGTTAGAGGTTGTTCCTTATTGGGTAGCTATTGCGGGAGGTTGTTCCTTAGTGATGTGTATATAGCACTTGGTATTGAGGTAATTGCCTACTCTTTCCACGTGAGAATTATACCAAGTCTATGATGTCATATCATTGGTGTGGTTTGGTTTTTTACCATGATCTTTTTACATGGATCCTCATTGAAAGCAACATTATTTTATTTAACATCATGGCACTTTTTTAAACTTTGACGTTTAGCCATATAAGAGTAGCGTTATATAAAGGAATGATCAGATTTAGTTGAGATACTTGTATAAATCTTAACTTGAGTGCATGGCTGTTTTCCATTTGGTTTTCTTTCCTTTTGTGTAACTAATGATTATATATGTTCTAATTGTTCAGGTTCTCAACATAAAACGGAAAGAAGAATTTCATCACTTTGAAAAATTTGCTAAATAAGATGCAAGAATGAAGTGAGGTACGTAGATGAGTCTTTATCTTTCTTAATGCATTCTGTTTGTTGACTACTTTCTCAGTTTAATTCGACTTGTGCTATACTAGTTAAATTTATAACCTTCTTTCTTGGTTTTTTATTATTTGGTTTATATGTTGGGAAGACATACATCAATGCTTTTGTTGGACTTGAAAGAACCGATATGCACTATGATGACATTTTGGATAAGATGTGTATATTTTTATGTTTGGTTGTTCAATGACATTACATTTGTATGTTTTTTAAATTAAGAAGTTCCATATGGTTATGTAATTAGGATCTGAATGTTGGATATGATATGGTTGAATTGCATTAGCTTGTTTCTACATGATGAATTTATAAATTTGTTAAATCGACTTGGTTGTTCATTATTCATGTTGGATTGGAGCAAGGATTACTTAAATACTTCAGTTTCATGTCCTATGCCAGTGTTTTTTTTTTTGTTTGACAAATTTTAGAATATTCCAGGCTAAAAACTAGTGACAATTGTTTAAAAGTGCCGTAAATAGGAATAACATTTTAAAGATAATGCCACAAAAATAAAAACTAACACTTAATGTAAGTATTGCTAATTAAGCAGCAATTTAAAGATAACGCCACCAAATAAAAACTGGCACTTTAATGGAAGCGTCTCTAAATTTGTGACATTTTTCTCAAAGTGTCCCATAATAAGTTGAATTATGACCACATAAGTACTTAAAAGTGTCGCACAAAAGTGTCGTAAGTCTAACACCGACGTGTCTAAGAAGTGTCGGAAAATTCCCAACGGATGAATTTTCGACGCTTGTGAAAAGCATTGACAAAGTGTCTGGAAACCACTTTGCGACACTTTTACTATCATTGGCGGCACTTTTTTTAGTGTCGCCTAAACCCCATTTTTGGTAGTGAAAATTGTTACTTATCTCTCTTTTATCCGTATTGTGTTTACTACTCGTGTCTTCCTTCATTCTCATACTTAGACTGTTCCAAAACACTTGCCAAATAAAGACAATTCATATAGCTCGTTAATTGAGTTGGGATCACTCTATCTCTCAGTTCAGGCCTAAGCCCCCACTCAAACTTTCGACAGCTATCTGCCTCCATCAATAACATCCTTGCTACAAATCTAGCGAAATCAAGAAATCTCCTCTCAACCTTGTCATCGACTATTAATCTGGTTGCCTCACATTAACAAACTCCCTTGACATATGTTCATGAAATCTCGTAAAAATACCAATCGAGAAATAACTCCCTAAACTGTTCTGAAGTTATCTTATTCAACTGTTAACGACTTGAACTCTTCTCTACCATTTTCCACCACTGATCAGTCTCACCTCTTAGTCTATAGAAAGCAAATCCAACCTTTTGTCCTTCACTGCAATGAATGGCTTCGAATATTTTCTCCATTTTGTTAATCCAGTTCTTCACCTCCATAGGGTCCAATGACCCCAAAAAGCAAGTAGCACTTTGTTTGTTAAATTCATCCAATGTACTCTCATCTTGAGGTTGTGGTCAAATTGGGTTTGGTACTCCTTGTTGCTAGTTAGCCAGATTCTGTGTCATCAAGGTCAGAATCTGGTTCATAGTGTTAAGAACCGCAATCATCGGTTATGGGTTCTGTTATTCCTCCCCATTAGGTTGAGGTGGCCCCCTCTACAATCATAATATCTCTATACTGTACACTACCTAATCTATAGATTATTTGGTCAGGTCTTTTCAATATTGGGAAAATCTCTTCTCATCTTGTACAAATATGTTAGAATCTCACCTATCAGGGTCCTCTTGGCCCTTTATACCATCCCCACTGTCAGTGCTCTGAGTGCTGACCATACTGATACAATGTAGAGTTATCAGGTTTATTCTAACACATGTCCAAAGAACAACACAATTACAAATCAAGATAGACTTCTTAACTCTACCATCATCCTACCCCACTCTCATTAACCAGAATACAATTTGACATAATCGTGTTACCTATAGTCTGTGGTTCCATGTCCACAGTATCATATATCTATTTTCTTTATACCACAAGACCAAACAACTCTGGTACCAAGGGTAACATCCCAAAAATTTAGAGCTTCATCGCCCCGAACTCCTGGAACATTGACCTACCACTTCATATCAAACCTGTCAAATTCATTCCACTGACACATACTTCAAAGTTCTAACTAGACATCAACTCACATACTTCAAAATATGTACAGTCCGAAAGGAACTTTAACTTAAGCCAGTCTTACAACTCAAAACTTTTAAAACTCAAGTTAGGTTCCTTACGAAGCAACTAATAGTACTGACCCCCGCAGGGGTCTTACTTCACAGCAGTGGTGGGTTTCCCAAAAATCTCACATATACTCTAAACCCATTCTCGAGCATTCTATGGCTTAACATTACCTGCAGAAGGGAATCAAATGAAGCGTGAGCTTTTGAGAGCTCACTAAGGTTGTTTAAGGGACGACCAAAAGGATTACAAAATGACTTGAGTTCAGCGATAATGTCTCGAATCATTTCAACAATCATGCATAGTTTATAAAATTTCCAAAATAATCATAATCAGTTCTATGTATATACCAAAAATGACCACAGGCCAACACCAAATTAAACATTGGCAATCACCGCAGTTTCTAACAAACATTAATGGTCATAACCATATATCGAAACGATAATTTGAAAATCACTTTCAGATTCCAAGACGTTGATCCTGGGCAGTAGCAATGCAATTGCGGCAATGTGCAGTTGTACGCATACATGATGTACAATAATAACTAGCCCTCTCATCAATCAAGGAACTAGCCTGATTCCCTGTAGGAGGCAGTAACAAACCAACCTTATACTGCCTCTCCATGGAAGAGATTCCGTGGTCAACACAGTATCAATCGATTACAAAATCAACAAGAAATTCACTGCTTAACATGCAATAAAATGAGCACCAAATTGAATGCACATGACCCGAACAATTAAGATTTTAATAACAGTTAAGCATACTGATACAATTCATCACTTAGAATTTTAGAATAACTACAACAAATAGCACGAACGACTGCGGACAGTTATAGAATTTAGGCATAACAATTCTGAAGAACAGATACAAATAATTTATCGAATTTGCTCAGCATGTGATACAAGATAAGCATCGATAAAATTTCTAAACAACCGACACAAGTTCAATGTTAAGGTTTTTTTTGGATATTAGCATGCTGATATTAATTATACGTCTCAATATTTTACAATAGCTATAAGAAAATCGATGAATACTTACGAATAACAGTTATCGCAATTAGGGCTCGGACAATAGTCCTTACAATAGCTATAATAAAAATCGATGAATACTTACGAATAACAGTTATCGTAATTAGGGCTCGGATAGTAGTCCTTACCTAAGGTTCGGATAGAAACCTTTACCTAGATCTGCTGCTAGATTATCCTAACTGGAAAGTCTTTAGCTTTACCTTAAATGGAACATTCAGCTGATTAAAATACGGTCTAACGCTAAGATATTATAAATCAATACGGACTCACGCTTACTACTAAAATGAAGCCCCCACACCGGTTATGTAAAATTACCAAAATGCCCCTAAGGTGTAAAATTACAAAAAACACCCTTCAGATCTAAATCATCAAAATAACCATCCCATAAGTAAAACCTATAAAATATCTTTACTGTATGTGAATTTACTCAAGAATAACTTTTATAGGTAAAATTACAAAAATATCCCCTCAGGGTGACAAATTACCAAAATATCTCCTAGGGGTTCAAGTACCGAAAAAAAATATTAAAACACTATTTTATAGCATCCTGAAGTCATTTTTGGGCTAAACAGTCTTTTAGAAAATTTTCGCCTGAAAATTCCAAACAGTTGTCCAAACCGAGCACTTAGAATCCAGTTTCGCTAAAAATACTTATCGGCCTCAAAATGTCAAGAAACTTTAGATATTGAATACAATCAGTAAAATAAGGTTTCCCTAAAAGTTTTAGATTAAACTGATTTAATTTGCTATTTCAAATAATTCAAGAATTTTCTCTAATCGGTACCCTAATTTAGCATCCTTTGCAGACATAAAAAATTAGCAAAAATTTTCAGAGCGTATGTCTTGTAAAAATATTAGGGATTACAGTATAAGCAACTTCAAGACCAACTGGGCAGATGCAATGTCATTCAAACAATGCACAGTTGTACACATGCATGATGTACGATAATAACTAGCTCTCTTCATCGATGCAGGAACCCACCTGCTTCCCCGTAGGTAGCAGTAACAAATCATCCTTATAATGTCTCCACACGAAATAGATTCCCATGTCAACACAGAAACAACGGTCACAAAATTAACAAGATATTCATTGTTTAACATGCATGAGCACCAAGCTGAATGCACACATAACCAGAACAATTGAGGTTTCAATAACAATTAAGCATACTGATATAATTCATCACTCAGAATGCCAGAATAACTACAAGAAATAGAAAGAACGATTGCGAACAATTATTGAATTTAGGTCTAACAATTCTGAAGAAGAGAGGAAACAATTATGGAATTTGCTCAACATGCATAACAAGCGAGCATCAATAAGATTTCCAATTAATCGGTGTAGGCTCAATGTTGGAGGTTTCCTTGGCGATAACATGCTAATATCAATATCCAATTCAGTGTTCAATAATAGCCATACGTAAATCAAAAGAATACTAACGAGTACGAGTTATCAGAATAAGGGTTCGGATAAAAATCCTTATCCGGGGTTTAGATGGAAACCCTTACCTGGATCCATAGCTAAGTTATCCTAACAGGAAGTCTTTAGTTTTGATCTAAATAAGATAATCAAATCATAATAACACAACCTACACTACGATACTATAAACTCAACACGGATGCACGCGTATTCCCAAAATGAACACTCTCACCGGGCATATAAAATTACCAAAATGCCCCTCTCAAACTTAAATCACCAAAAATAGCCTTCCGTAAGTAGAGTCACTAAAATAACCTTACTGTATGTAAGTTTACCCAAAAGTACATTTTATAGGTAAAATTACCAAAATACCCCCTCGTAGTGGCTAATTACCAAAATACTCCCTGGGGGTTTCCCGTACCGAAAAAGTCCCAAAATATCTTAAAATATTATTTTAAATATCCTAAAGTCATTTTTGACTAAAAAATGTTTTAAAAAATTTGCGCGCAAAAATCTTGAACCGATGTCCAGATTGAGCGCTCAGAAATCGATTCGGCTAATAATAGCTATTGACTTTGAAATGGCACGAAATTTTAGGTGATGAAACATCTCAGTAAAATAAGATTTTCTTAAAATTTTCATACTAAAATAATTTGGTTTGCTATGCTAAATAATTTGATAGTTCTTGTTAACCGATACCCTAATTTAGCATCATTCGCGGACACCAAAAAGTTTTTAAAAATTTCAAAGCAGACGTTTTGTAAAAGTAATGAGGGTTATTGTTTTTGACTTTGTTAAATTTTGACCTTAGCTACTTAGAGAAATTCGTGAAAAAACTCCCAAATAATTTCCCTACTTTTAGTGACAATTACAAGTACTATTCAGATTACACATAGGCGCGCGCACACTATTACACATTAATCCACACACACCTATCTTCTACCTCCCTTCCCCCTATGCTGAACACAGATACACACACATACACTAACTACCACTCACAACCTCACACCAAAGCACTTAAACACACACTCTAACACATTCCAAACACAAATTATACACACGATCATACACAATTATCCACATACATAACTGCACACACACACACCCTCAACAACACTGGAAAAACACACCACCTCACCCCATATATATCCCCACCTTCACCCTAACACAATTCCCACAAATTATCCAGCATCTCTTCACCAAACACACACTCGAAGCATCTAAACCCAGAAACAAACACATAACACACGCTGAACACATTGCACAAACTAATACACACACGAACTTCACAAATTATGCACTTGCACTCACTGCTACCACCTTCTATCCCTCCTAAACACACACACAAACACACTTTGCACAACCATTATGCATAAATTCACACCTTTAGACACGGTAACCCTGTACGCACGCACACACACACACACACACACACACACACACACACTTACTGCACATAGAAAACACACAAACACACACACACACGCACACACACACACACACACACACACACACACACTCTCTCTCTCTCTCTCTCTCTCTCTCATACACACTCCCACACTCACTTTAGATTCACATACTAGAATTGAAAGAGGAGATAACCTTGGAGAATTCCCTCCCCCTTCTTCCTTTTCTCTCTCTTTTTCCTCCCTTCTTGCCCTGCCCGAGCACCTTTGCTTTTCTTTTTGTTCCTTTGTTTTTTTGTCTTAGCCACTGTTTGCCCTTTTTTTTCAATTTCCTTTTCATTTTCTTTCCTAAAGATTATATCCATTATTTAATTATTAAATTGGCCTAGTCATTCTAATTTAAGTAGGAGGTAGCATCAACTAAGAGAAGTTCTCCAAAAATTTGACACCTACGTACGAATTTCCAAAATTTGTAAAATGGCACCTTAAAATTTTCAAAATTACAAAATGACCCTGGAAGTTTTAAAAATTACATTTTTATCCAAAACAATTCTAATCTTTTATTAATTTAAATAGATGTCACTAAAACATAGACTATCACTCATTTCATTTTTTTTCATCACCAGAAATATAATTTACATTACACCCCCAAAGTTTTCAAAAATTACAAGTGGTCCCCAAAACATTATCAAATTACATTTTGACCCTGAGAATATTTTAACATTTTATTCTCCGCTACTTCCCGAGCATTGCTCAGAATTATCGTTGGTTTATTTTTAGCACAGATGGTTATGTTAATCAGCTTCCAAAGTTTGAGATATTACATTCTTCCCACCTTATAAAAATTTCATCCTCAAAATTTGCTCTCGGATATCATATCACTTATAACATTTAGCCACTACGCTTCTGCTGCGTCATTCGGATACTGTTACATGGTAGTTAAGGTACCTCTAACCTTCACATGTAAACTCATGTCCCCAAGATACCCGAACGCAACTATTTAAATTTTGATTTATAATGCTAAACTCAAACCCAGTCAGGTAATCGCTTTGCTCTAACTGTTCCAGAACTTCGCGAACGATGGCTTAGCTATTGCAAAACTCACTAAACTAAATCTACACCGTTCCAAATTCAACGCATATCAAACAAATTAAATCAAATTCTAGCTATGGACTTTTAATAGCGGAGACAAATCTGTCATTAAAAGGCCGTTTCAGTGACAGAATCAACCGTCGGTAAAAGTCTATCGCTAAAAACTTTTACTGACAGCCAAAACTATCAGTTAAGGTTTTAACCGATGGATTTTTACCGACGGGATTTTAGCGACTGATATTCTGTCGCTAAAAGATTTTAAAATTTTTCCTATTTTTGGCAACCTTTTAAAAATTTTGTAGAAACTTTTAAGCAACGGATAATTTTTGTCGCTAAAACTACCTTTTGCGACGGAATAGACCGTTGCTAAAGTATCTGTTGCTAAAAGTCTTAACTTTAAGCAACAGACTTTTGGCGAAGGAATTCTAATACAATACTCACTTTCTTTTCTTTTCTCTCCTCTCATTTTTCTCTCTCACTTACTGTCAGTTTCTTCCCCCGGCGACCCCCCCCCCCCCGACGATTGCCCCCCACGACGCCGTGCCCCACCACAGCTCCTGTGGCCCTCCACTGCCGCCACCGCCAGTATGTCCATCTTACCCTAATTGTTGTTTAATGTATGTGTTTTAATGCATGTGAGTTTGAATTTAATACAATGTGGTTAATTATTTTGAGCTTGAGTTTTAATTTATGCATGTGAATTTGAGTTTAAATTTAATTTTACCCTAATTGTGGTGAATTGAAATGAATTTGTTGTAATGTATAGTGTAATTTTACTCTAATTGTACATTGTTGCATGTTGTAACATTAATTAACATTAACTAAACTCGAGCTAACCCTAATTGACCCGAGATAACTCTTAATTAAATCCTAATTAAAGCTTAAAAACTCAATTAGCCCAAATTTTCCCTAACTAGCCTAACTACCCTAATTAAACCCGATAAACCCAAATTAATTAAACCCGATAAACACTAACTAAACCCTAATTAATCCTAGTTAACCTAATTAGGATTAATTAGGATTAATCCCGATAAACCCTAACTAAACACTTATTAAACCTAATTAACAATAATTAGCCCTAATTAATGCTACTTAACCTTAATTGAACCCGATTAACCCTAATTAATTAGTCTCGACAAACCCTAACTAAACCCTAATCACACCTAATTAACTCCTAATTAATTAATACTAATTAACCCTACTTAAATATGATTAATCCTAATTAGCCGTACTTAGCCCTAAGTAACCTAATTAACCCTAAGGAATTAACCCTAGTTAACCTTAATTAATTCTTAACACATCTTGAGGTAACCCTAATTAACCCTAAGAAACTTCTAATTAACCTTAGGTAACCCTAATTTAACCCCTAACACATCTTGAAGTTACCCTAATTAAACGTAATTCATCTAATTAAACTCCTATTTACAGGTGACACAATATCACAATCATAGGTCTCAATTAAACCCTAGTTAACCCTGATTAGCCTAAATACAACTCTAACCCTAACTAAACCATAAACCCCATCATGATCATAAGCGACACTATATCAACTCCGTGAATGAACTCCATATTCTACCGAGAAACGTGAGTCGACTGCCCACATTGAGAATATTCGTTGTTATTTTGTGGCATCCATTGCCAATGAATTAGTTACAACTCGTTTTCAACGAATTTGAAAGTGAATCATTTTGGTTATCGCATGCTCTTGCAAATTGACCTAATTATTCCATTTTTTTTTGATAATTTGAAATTTCAGAAAGATGGTTGCATATGTTACCAATTTTCAAACACATGTATACATAAAAACCCTAGTTCCCTTTCAAAGGTATTCATTACAAAGTAATGCTTTGTGATGAGCCTTTGGATGTCCAGTTTGGACAATTTGAAAAAGTTAAGTGTTTATAAAATAGTGTTTTGACTCATTCTCGGTGTTGTATGTCATGGATATTTGGTACACGTTCTACAGTGTTTCTCCAGTTGCATGCAGATCTGGTGTTCTAACATCCGTTAATTCTTGCAAGAGCAAGATTAGACAAATGTTCGAACACCTAATCGATGTCGTGTTCTTGAAAAAATACAGGGAGGTGCTGACGAATTTTTTGCAGACATAGGACTAGCATGAGTTGGTGTTCGAACACCTAATCGATGTTCAGAACATGCTCTTTTCTGAATGGGATATGACCACTACTTATTAGAGAATGGAAGGGGTATATATAGATATGTTGTTACATGCATGCATTCATTTTCACATCGACCCCGCCTAATTAGAAGTTTTAATTTAAGGTGGTATATAGTTAGAGATGTCAAAGGGCTGGGCTTGGGCCGGCCCAGCCCAAGCCCATCGGGCCTGCTGTGGGGCCTGGCCGGGGCCGGGCCAGTGGGGCTGCCAACCGGGCCGGGCCGGGCCGGGCCTGCCGAAGGCAAACCTAGGCCCAGTCCAGGCCCTGGCCCTAGGCCCAATATCTAGGGCCAGGCTTGGGCCGGGCCCGGGCCCTTTTTTTTTCTTCTTGTTATTCAATTTTAAATTTCATCTCTAGGCAATATTCACAATTTAACGAACCTAATCTTTATCCTTTTATTTCATTATAAGTAATATACATATATATGTATGTATGTATATACATATTTATTTGTTAGCCATTATATTTTTTATTAAATGTTAAACATTTTCATACTCTTCTTGGTGAGCTTTATTAATAAAATCTTAACACATAACAATGCTGTTGGGGGGGGGGGTAAAAGTGGAATTTTGGAAAAGGGGTGGAAGAAAGGGGGGGGAAAAGCAAAAAATTCAAACAAGTGGTGGGGCCAAAACCGGGCCAGACCCGGGCCAAACCGGGCCGTTTCCGGGCCGGGCCGGGCTTTTTCGCAGAAACTGAAGGCCTGGTCCAGGCCCAGGCCCCAAGCCCGCTTGTGCTGGGCCGCTACTGTTCATGGATGGGGCTGGGCCAGCCTGGGCCAGAACCGGGCCGGGCCGGGCCAGCCCACGGGCCGCCCGGCCCGTTTGACAACTCTATATATAGTATGTAATCTCAGTCGTCAAGTCGGTTGATCAAAGTTGGATGAAAAGGAAGAATGATGATGATTTTGAGGATTGCATCGATGAATTTCTCGAGTTTGCTTATGCGCATCCTGCATATGTTGACTCTGAGATGATAAGGTGTTCGTGTAGTAAATGTGAGTTGTTGCATTGGAGAAGGAGAATGGTGGTAAAATGGCATCTTCTCTAGTACGGTTTTATGGGTGGATACACAAGGTAGACGCAGCATGGGAAAACGATAGTATTGTTATCCAACCCAGCTAGTCAAGCTGACGTTAGGGAAGAGGCACAATATGATTACCGAGATAGGATTATGGATTCTAGGCATGCTAATGTTGAATAGGGTGACTACCACAATGATGAAAGTCCCCAGTAGTTGAACGAGGGGGCTAATCAGTTTTATGATTTGTTGAGAGACGTGGAAGAGCCGTTATGGGATAGAATTCAGAAACACACACAGCTGTCTGCAGTTTAGTCAGTTATTAGAGTTGAAATCGGACCACAGACTAAGTGAGAAAGGATTTAACGAGTTTGTTACTTATTAAAGAAATTTTGCTGGAGAGTGACAAGTTACCCCTCATCGTATTATGATGCGAAAAAGATAATGAGGAAACTTGGATTGAGCTATGAGCGGATACTTACATGCGATAATGACTGTATATTGTTCAAAAAGAGAATAAGGGCTTGACACGATGTCCAGTATGTGATCATTCGAGGTATAAACCGGACAAAGGGAAGAAGGAAAACATTGCATGGAAGGTACTGCAATATTTTCCCGTCACCCCAAGGCTTCAGAGGATGTACTACTCCGCAAATACGGCTAAACATATGAGGGCTGACTGTGAGACTCGTAGCAACGATGCCGATGTGCTGACACACCCAGCTGATGGAGAGGCGTGGAAGGAGTTTGACCGTAGGCATCTAAGCTTTGCTCAGGATGTTCAGAATGTTAGACTTGGTTTGGCAACCAATGGGTTCAACCCTTTCGGGCAGTATAGCACGCCTTACTCTACATGGCCTCTTATTATTGTCCTGCACAACCTTCTACCAGGCATGTGCATGAAGAAGCCGGACATGTTTTTGTCGTTGCTATGGGATCATGGAGTCGAAACTTATGATGCATCCCTCAAACAAAACTTTTAGATGAGGGCTGCTTTGATGTGGACTATACACAATTTTCCTGCATTGGGAATGACATGTGGATGGAGCACACATGGAAAGTTAGCGTGCCCTGCTTGTATGGGCATGAATCCCGGTCATAAGATAAAGCAACTAGAAGCGCTCGTGGTTCGGATGTCACCGAAAGCTTTTGCCACCAGACCATCAGTTCCGTAGGCAGAAGGATAAATTCAACAGGACAATCAAGCGTGAGGTTCTCACACTAGACTACCTATCTGGTGAAGAAGTACTCTTGCACCTGGAGGCACTTGATACTGACATACCATATGGCAAGGGTGTGCCGAATCAAAAAAATTCTAGGATACAAAAAGAGCACAATTGGAAAAAACAATGTATTTTCTGGGGAGTTAGCCTACTGAGGACACTCATTATCGAAACAACATGGATGTGATGCACATTGAGAAGAATTTTTTGATAATGTGTTCAATACAGTGATGAATTTTAAGGAAAAATTGAAAGATCACCTTAAAGCGAGAAATGATCTACAACATTTGGGTGTACGCCGTGAACTGCATCCTTGGACAGTCAGCGGGAAGACGCTGCTTCTGAAAGCATCTTACTGTCTAGACAAAAAATAGGTGGAGAAGATCTGTCAATGAGTTAAGAATTTGAAGCTTCCAGATGGGTAAACATCTAACATATCTCGTTGCTGCAATGTATCGGAATGTAAGTTCCAAGGGATGAAGAGCCACGACTGTCATGTATTTATGAAAATATTTATTCCTATTGCCTTCTGGGGACTGTTACCAAGGTTGTATGTGAGATTTTAACTGTATTATCTCATTTCTTTTGAGATATTTGTTCTTCTACAATCCAGGTGAGTAACATGGAGGTGCTTCAGAAGAATATTGTGTTGATAGTTGCAAGCTCGAGAAAATCATACCACCATCATTCTTTGATTCAATGGGTTCACTTGGCATATGAAGCTAAGATGGGTGGGCCTGTACAATATCGATGAATATATCCATTTGAGAGGTATTGCTTTAACTCTATGTCGTTTATTTATAGGTAATGCAAATACTGATTCATTCATATTCCACCTAACTCTATTCATTAAACTTTTAGGTTCATGTTCCAATTGAAGAAGAAATGTGACGACCCGAGTCGTCAATCACCCAATTCATATTTTTCAATAAATCACAACACAATCTCAATCAGATTACAGGACCCAAGCGGCTGATATTATATCTTCAAAACAAGTACAAATAATCCCAAGTCAGATTACAAGATAATAAATAAGTTCCAAGATTTCTAAACTCCAAAATTGCAAGTCCCGTTCACATCCCCGCTTGAACATGCTCATCAAAATAATCATCTGTATTGGAAAGATAAATGGTGGGGGGTGAGCTGGGTAGCCCAGTAAATGGAATAATCATATCACCATATGATCAGAATCAAACACGGTAAACAATTTTAGGATCAGTCAAAATATTCGATGCCCAAATTGTCAAAGCATCTGTGGCTTAGTACTCCGAACAATTAGTAAACCAATTCAATATCCAAGTTGCACATCAAACATAACACTTCAGTATCTTGCCTCCGGTATCCTCAAAGGGATCCGCCAAAGCTCAGTTGTATCATAATATACCATGCACATAGACAAATCACTGGAGCACTGTCATTGATCAAAAGTACTAAAGCCACGTCCTGCAAACATATTTCAAAAACAAGATATTTACCAATATTCAAAACAAAGCATTTGAGCAAGCTTTCAAGACAACAGTGTTTAGGAGTACAACGAACGTTCAGAAATAAATAACCGCGTGGCATAAAAGAATAGTGATACGGAATTCCCCTTACTTAAATCACGAAGAATCCACTTATACAATTGCCCCCAATCAGGCCCTATGATTCCTTTTTCATAACCGTGGCTTATCGTCTTCTCTCACTCTTTAGTTTTCAATCTACTGATGAAAGTCAAAGAGAGTAATTTGAAAAGATCAAAGGCCTATTTATAGAAATTTCTAGGAAGCACGAGGGGGATACAAACATGACGTGGTGAGACAAGGCTACGCCACCTAGCAAGCATGACAATTCTAACCAAAGCACGATGAGGCTCGAAGCACGAGGTGGTAAGATAAGGTTGTGCCACCTAGCAAGCACGACGATGCTAACTAAAACACGATAAGGCTCGAAGGACGAGATGGCAAGACAAGGTTGTGCCACCTAAAAGCACGACAAGGCTTGAAGCACGAGATGGCAAGACAAGGTTGTGCCACCTAGCAAGCAAGACAAGACTAAGCAAAGCACGACAAGGCTTAAAGTATGATGTATTGCAATAGCATAATGACACGTCACAAACACGATGGTGATAAGTAGCACGAGGTGTCGATCAGAGAAGTAATCAACACTGACTCCTTAATAAAGCATGAGGTGTCACGATTGTGTGAAGACACCCAGCAAGCACGACAATGCAAGTCTTAATTGTCACTAAAAATCATCATCATTTTTCTCTCAACCAACAAGTAATATTTTGAGCACCTCTAAAATTTTAGGGTGTTACATTCTTCCCTCCTTAAAAGAATTTTGTTCGCGAAATTCACCAACCTTAAATTTGAATCAACAACTTCGAAATTCATCTCATAATTATCCCAAGGCCGAGGAACCTATCCTGACTTACACTAACCTAAGAAATTCAAGCCTAGGTATCACTCTGATACCAACTGTGACGACCCGAGTCGTCAATCACCCAATTCATAATTTTCAATAAATCACAAAGCAATCTCAATCAGATTACAGGACCCAAGCAGCTGATATTATATCTTCAAAACAAGTACAAATGATCCCAAGTTAGATTACAAGACAGTTCTAAGATTTCTCAACTCCAAAATTGCAAGTCCCGTTCACATCCTCGCTTGAACATGCTCATCAAAATAATCATCTGTATTGGAAAGGTAAATGGTGGGGGGTGAGCCGGGTAGCCCAGTAAATGGAATAATCATATCACCATAGGATCAGAATCAAACACGGTAACCAATTTTAGGATCAATCAAAATATTCGACACCTAAACCGTCAAAGCAACCGTGGCTTAGTACTCCGAAAAATTAGTAACCAATTCAATATCCAAGTTGCACATCAAACATAACACTTCAGCATCTTGCCTCCGGTATCCTTAAAGGGATCCGCCAAAGCTCAGTTGTATCATAATATACCATGCACATAGACAAATCACTGGTGCATTGTCATTGATCAAAAGTACTAAAGCCACGTCCCGCAAACAAGATATTTACCAATATTCAAAACAAAGCATTGGAGCAAGCTTTCAAAACAATAGTGTTTAGGAGCACAACGAATGTTCAGAAATAAATAACCACGTGGTATAAAAGAATAGTGATATGGAATTCCCCTTACCTAAATCATGAAGAATCCACTTATGCAATTGCTCCCAATTAGGCCCTATGACTCCTTTAGCAAGCACGACAATGCTAACCAAAGCACGACAAGGCTCGAAGCACGACGTGGCAAGATAAGGTTGTGCCACCTAGCGAGCATGACGATACTAACCAAAGCAGGACAAGGCTCGAAGCAGAAGGTGACAAGACAAGATTGTGCCACCTAGCAAGCACAACAAGGCTTAAAGCACAAGGTGGCAAGTCAAGGTTATGCCACCTAACAAGCATGACAAGGCTAAGCAAAGCACGATAAGGCTTAAAGTACGATGTGTTGCAATAGCATAGTGACACATCACAAGCACGATGGTGATAAGTAGCACGACGTGTCACGATTGTGTGAAGACACCCAACAAACATGACAATGCAAGTCCTAATTGTCACTAAAAATCATCATCATCATTTTTCTCTCAACCAACGAGTAATATTTTGAGCACCTTTAAAATTTTAGGGTGTTATAAGAAAGTCCGTAATAAAGCTTGTGTGAAGGGCTCATTGCTGAAGCTTATGTAATAGAAAAGCTTGCAAACTTTTTGTAGCCAATATTTTGGGCCTGATGCTGATACAAGGTTATATCAACTTGGCCGAAATGAGCCCGGAGCCAGCACACAATTAGAAGGGAAATTGTCATTATTCAAACAGTCAGGTTGTCCTTTCTGACGAACCTATACTCAATGGCTAACAGATGTAGAGTACAATACTGCAACAATATATGCCTTTCTAAATTGTGATGAAGTTTTAACATTCATTGAGTAAGTTTCTGACTTCATATACTTATTGTACATAATTGAAAATGTGTGATGAGTGGGTTAAATTCTCGATTTGCAGTGAATTCGATACAGAATCTTTAATCATTGATCCCAGGACTTGAATCTCATCGAAAATCACAATTTGTAGAGTAGTTCAGAAGATGTGTAAGTCTTTAACCAAAATATATGATGTTTCATATGCCACTCCATATGTGGTTTATTAGCTTTTACCGTCTTATATAATAGATTCAGTTGGTCGATGCTCCAGTAGCCTACTTGTTAAAATTACTAGCTCAAGGTCCTAGTAAACAAGCAGCCCATCATGGTGGCTATATCATCAATGGTAAAAAAATAATGACCAGACGAAACAAACCCAAAATAGTGGAACATATTTGGGTTCCCAAAATTGTCTGATAATGTTCAAGTGTACGTGGTTCAATGTCACATGCAGTAGAGGAATTATTGTTAGCTCGTAAGGGATTGTAGATGTCAGTTTTAAGTCAAGACTTGCATCAGACGAGCTGGTTGTGTTTTCTAGTCAAGCTGCACAAGTCTTTTACGTGGAGGACATCGTAAATCTCAAATCACATTGGTATACAGTTATCAATTACAAGAAATTGCCCATGGTATATGACAGTGAGGTAGACACCTTTAAAGCCGACCAAGCACTTGTCTTAGTACCTGTTGTGGTGGACAACGAGGAGGACGATCTTCGCCTTCAACCAACAGTTGATGTAGGAGAAAAACTCGTAGATGATGACACAGAAGACGTAGAAAGTGTTGAAGATGATGACGCTGAGTCTACTGATGAAAAGGAAGAATTACTCGATGAAGAGGACGACAAGTCCCAGGAAGAAGAGGATGACGAGTCCGATGATGATGATGGCGATGGTTCCCAAAATGAAGATGATTGACTTATACTGTAGTAATATGCATTTTTTAGTATTCGGTTCATATGGTGTTTTTATACTCGGCTCATGTATATATTCGGTTCATTTATGTAGTGTTGTAACATGATGTGGACTATACATTGTTTTGTATGTGCTAATTTCTTTAATTTGGACTGGTTGTACACAAAGTCAGACATGGATAGACTACGGGCCATCCGTGGTCACAGTGGACGCCGAGCTGTGTCAACCCCGATAGCTCCCGCCTCAGTATTGCCTACTGATGACAAGGCACATAGTGCCCACATCCAATAGGCGGGGCCCCAGTCCCAGTCCCAACCACAGACGCAGCCCCAGCCTCAGCCCCAGTCGCAGACCTAGCTGTATCCGCTGCCCCTGCCCTAGCCGCAGTCCCAGTCCTAGCCCTTGGCCTAGCCCCAGATCAATTCCTCCTACACGCCCACTGTTTCTCCTTCTTCCGTGGGTTCCACCTCAGGTATATTTGATGACGGCGTTTGGTTATAATGCTAGACTGGTATTTAAATTATATTTGATATGTATTACTATTGGTGTTTTACAAGATCTCGATGATGTCGAGGACCGATACACAGGGTGCGCATCGACCCCCTACGTAAATAGATAGTTACTCTTACCTAAGAGGGCCAGTAAGTAAAAAAATTACATAATGCAGTACTTATAATCTTCAATTTTGATATTTGTTATTATCCACTTATTTAATGTATTCGATGGTTGTTTCTTTATCAGGGACTCTGACAAAGACGAAGATTGGCGTCCTTGTGAAGGGCCAATTCTTTGAGCCACGACTATACTGGAAGGACTGGAATGCCACGATGAGGGAGTCCTATTGGGAGGAGTGGCTGGTGTGGTTTTTAGCTGTTTGTGTCAGTCATTATTTGTTTGATTGGAACATAATTTTAAATTAATCATAGTGATTGTGTAATTGGATGCTTTGCAGGAAGGGTTCGAGTTTGAGTCGCCTGAGTAGCAGGCATTGGGGTAGCAGGCTTTTTTTTGTCTACATTGGCAAAAATTACCAGCGATGGCTGCACGATGCACGGGAGCGGGCGCAGAAGATGATGCCTGAGGGTGCCACGATGGAGGAGTGGAAGAAATTTCCCCCTCATTGGATATCTCCAACTGTATGGGGAGCGATGGTTGAAAGTGAAGGACTGATACATCCTGGGAGGCCAAGAGTAAGAGTGGGAACGAGAATAGATAGGGAAAAAATCCCACGCACACGGGGGGGGGGGGGAGGGGGGGTCAGTGGCTCACAACGTCTTCTGACATAAGAATATAATTAAGCATGCGAACCTGGTGCTGGATGAGGTCTGTGCTCTAACGTACACTGAGACACACGTAGGAAGAAAGATAAGGACGATCAACACCAGGCGGTGGACTTTGATTCATATATTTCCCTGCAAATCGATGTAAGTTACGAATTAATTTGTTTAGTTTGTTAAATTTTTGCCTTTGTATTCAATGTTTGTCGCCTTAATGTTTTGAATGTCAAAGCACTGTTTTGCAGGCCTTGTAAGAACAGATCAGGGGGTCTGGGCAGCAGTCCGGACAACCATCAGTGTCCATGAGTACATGCATAAGTACGCGGGCACGAGTACTGGGGATTGAAGCGATGGCTGGATACACTGGGGGGTCGTCAATAGGCCCGAAGGCCGCGTACACAGCTTTCTCGGTACGACTACACGTGCCTTGATAGGAGTGTCCCTACCGCCTGCTGCCTCTCCACAGATGCAGACACTGACTGTGGGGTGACCGTCATTACAAGAGGATGAGATCCATCACATTGCTATGGAGGTGTATAGGATGATAGAGACGAATAATCAGGTATAACCACTATATACGTTGAGTAAACACTTTAAACTATTGCTATTGATATTAATGCATCTTTGCCTTCATGTGCAGGGCAATGCTACTAGACATGTCGAGCCGGATCCTCCTCCCAGTGCACCTGTGGATGAGGACGATCAGCAGGCTCCAAGATGCGCCGACCCCTGATCAGTGTTTCCCAGGCCTCCTAGCTGTTTGTATCCCACACCCGTGCCTCCCTCCCTACCCCGACTTGTACTCCCCTCCCCTCTCCTACTCTATTGTCCCCCACTCTCGTGCCCTCCTGAAATTTGTATGAATTTATTTTTCGATTTATATAGAATTCATTCTTCATACATATGTGTTGTGTCTGTTTTAGGGTTAAATAATTGCTGATGGATCAGCAATTATTTAACCCTAATATGCATTGAGAATTATTTGTTGGATTGAGATTGTGTTGTTGAGAATTTAAAATTACAGGTTTGGGTATTAAAAAATAAAAAAAATATATTTTAAAAATTAGTTTGAAGTCTCACTATAATAAATGATTCTTTAGCGACGAAAGTTTTGTCATTGAAATTTTAAGCGATAAACTTTTAGCAATGGGTTTCCATTGCTAAATTAGAAAATTTTTCGTGATAGAATATCTGTCGTCAAAACTTTTGACGATGCATTATTCTGTCGCTAAATATTTTACGCAATAAATTATTTCAAAAAAAGAAAAATATATTAAAATACAAGAAATACAATTAGCGACGAAATATACATCGCTAATTGTGTTTGTACATCCGACGTTCAAGGTCGGCTTTAGGCGACGAATTTTAAAATTCCGCCAGAAAACTTTTAGTGATGGGGTTATAGGTAACAGACTTTTAGCGATGGTGTGTCCCTCGCCAAAAGTCTTTGGCAACGTACGTAGGACTTTTTGCGACGGAATTGCCCGTAGCTAAAAGTCCTTATTCTTGTAGTGCCCCTACATTATAAGATGCTATACCAGAGACTCTATCATTCACATAATTTATTTAACGATTGTAAGCTTAACTTTAAGCTCAAGGCGTACTAAAACACTAAGCAATGGTCACACATGACCCGCGGTTTACCAAGCCTAACATGGGATAACCAATCATTACAAGCTCTCATTCATTACAACAAACAACAAAAATTGTAGCCACTAGGCTTTCGTTACGCACTCTGATATCTTAAATTAACGAGTTCAAACTGTTACCGAATTCTTCACCTAGAGGCGTGTTCTCCTAACATAACGTAAAATAAGATTTTGCATACCCGTGTATTGCACTTCCACCAGCTTGTAAGGCTCTAAGTTATCACATCACTCATGATTCACAATTACATTATTTACCAAAGGTCTATAGCCTTATCCTTCAATCATGTGTTTCCGTTAAACGTTTAAAGCTTTCGGTTCTAACAACATGTAATATATGGTCTATTATCATGTGTTCAACCAAGATCTCAATCTTATACCGGATCATCAAATAGATTGTCTAATTCTAGTTCACATTCCCAGAGTCTACTCTCACTCGTTGATTATGTGAGACTTAGGAGCCTACAAAATCTCAAATCAAGACAGACGAAACTATGCAAATCCTAAATCAAGTAAGGATACATGTGCATATCATATTGTCCACGATTCACTACCAAGCAACAACTATAACATGTTACCATTTAGAAACACATTAAACAAACACCGAGTAAATAAAATAGTGATGATTATACATCAAAACATTTAATGTTTTCCACAAACAACTATCTCAATCATGCATTTAAGAATCAAATGATAACGATAATCGTAACTGGGCAAGCAAAACCCAAAAATCTTTAACAAAATCATACCTATTGACTATAGATATTCACAACGCAAGGATACGACATCCTAGAAAAAGCGATGAATATAGAAACAATGATATAGGTCAGACGAAGCAAAGTAAACACAATGACTCGAAGCAATTACAATCAGTAAGGGCTATGGTCCTTAATGGAATTTGTTACTTCCCCATGGGCGGTGGGTTAGTTACTATCCTACCAAGTCCAAATAGATTCAAAAGAAAAACGATACATATCCTGAAAAAGGGATATGATGACTCAATATGAATGACATTTTCTCCGACATCTTAGAGTAAGTTGGCATTCAATTAAGTCACACTTGAGGTCAATATACAAAGGAATGAACTAGTTGACAAAGTATAATTCCAAATTTCTTGTCGTACCAAACCAAACTATCAGTCCTTACACCAGTCATTCTCCAAAAACCACTATTCTTACTCATAAATCAAATCACCAACTTAACTACTGCTCCTACCCTATGAACTTTCCAACTACTACTAGGGTTTCCCTTGGCATTCTTCAGATGCATGATTAGAGGATAACCAATCCCTGCTTAATATGATATTAAAGTATCAAACAACAAATGAGATGAGATTCACAAGAAGATCTCTATCCCCTACGTGAATAGTACAGTTATAAAAAATCGTAGAACCAACCAAAAGACTCTCCGTTGAAGTACCTATCACAAGACTAGTTCCCAACAGATGGGATACAAAGGTATTTGACACTTCAGAATCAAACAATATATGAACATCTAATGATTAACCTGTAGTGTACCTGATACCAAGACATTGGATGTAACAGCATCATGAACAGATATAGAATAAAGTCTAGCCTATGTCACGGGCCGCTGCCTCTGCGGTACTTGGGGTTACTGGGTCTAGCCCTGTAGCCTTGTCCTCTTCCTTGACGAGGAACACTACTTGTCGATGCACTAGCTGTAGGTGTGGAATGGAAGGTTGACTGATTATTTTTAATAATCGGACAATCTAGAACTTAATGCTCCACATTGCTACACCCGCAGCCATGGTGGGGGGCTGATGTGCAAGGACTGAGCATTTCGGGTGAAATTATGAAGTGCTTCATGTGTTTTATGGATGTGAGACAAGATATTGTTGTGAAGGGGGTTTAGAGTGTGGAATAGGGCTGCAATGCAGCCATTACTGTGAGTGTATAAGAGATGAAGAGACGACATTGGTTGTAGTTGTGATGTGGGTGATTGTATAGGTGGTTGTGTATGCGTGGGTGGTTGGAAGAGAGAGAGAGAGAAATCATTTTCTGTGAGTACCCACGGCTGCCATATCAAGTGTAGTGTGTGTGTGTGTGTGTGATGGGTTTTGATGTGTGTGAGTGTATATGTGTGAAAATGATTTGGGTGTGTTTAAGGTGAGAGTGTACGTATGTGGGTGATGGTGTGGGAGGTGGCAGCGGGTGTGGAAGAAATGGATAATGGAAGAGGGCTCAGCACTGCCGTGAGACAGTGTGGGCTTTGTGTGTTTAGAGCCAATAGTGTGAACTTTGAGTGTGAGGGCTACAATATGTGAGTGTATATGGGACTGTGTGGGTGTGCACGTGGTGGTGAGGCTCTCGAAATGGCAGCCGTGTGTGTCTCTGAGTTTTGTGCCATGCGATGTGTGCCGTGTGCTGTGTTGTGTGTATTGTGTGCAGTGTACTTGTGTTTTGGTGTGCGTGGGTATGTGTATATATATTAGGGTGTGTGCATGTGTTTTATATATGTGTGCCTGTGTGTTTATATATACTTTGTATGTGTTTGATTGTTTAGTATGTTGTGTGTGTATATATATGTATAGGGGTGTTGTGTGTGTGTATGGGTGTTGGTGTTTGTGTGAATGTGGGTGCTTGCACATGCTGTGTGTGTGCGTGTGTACTGGGGGTGTGTGTATTGTTGTGTGCTTGTGAGAGAAGGTGGAAGTGGTGGTTGTGTATATTTGAGTTGTGAAGTGCATGAGTGTGGTGAGATGGTGCATTGTGTGTGCTGTGCATGAGTGACTTGTGTGAGAGAAGAAGAAGAAGCTGCACAACAGCTGTTTGGGAAATGGGTATAATGTGTGTGAGTAATGTGTATGTAGAAAGAAAAGAAAGGGAAGGAGGGGCTCTCGCGAGCGGACCTGTGTGTGAGAGTGTGAGTTTCTGGTCAGTGGGTAGAGAATAAAAAAAAGGAAGAAGATGAGGTGAGGTTTATTGGGTCACAGCAGATTTGGGTAGTATAGAAGTGTAACACGGGTAGTGTTAGGTACGTCACGTGTATTATATATTGTGTAGTAATCGTTAACATGTGAAACTTCGCAATAGAATACCTTAAACTATACTAGAATTTGTGACAAAATTTCATAAGTTTATGAAATCATATGTATTTTTAATATTTTTTGTAAGTCTAGAATTGTAAAATTCTTTTGGAGCCTTTGACCCATAAAAATGTTTTGGAAAAATTAAGATAATGTTTTTATGGTATAAATAAGTCCCAGTTTAAGTTTGATAATGTTTCGAGTTTATTTGCTTTCATTTCTGTATCGCATTGATTTTAGCAAAATGAAATATTTTAAAATAGTTTTGATATCTTTTAAATTCTAATTTTAGTTTCTTTAATTTTTATATATATTTTAAAGCTATTACAAAAATTATGGGACTTTATTTTTCAGTTAGAAGTAATGATGGCTATTCATGGATTTTATTGCATTTAAAAAAATATTTTTAATTCAAAAAATTCACATTTAACTTGTTATAATGTTTTGAGCATTAAAATTATTTTATTATGAAATTTGGGATATCGTTACGTATTATGAAGCGTACAGGATTTTTAGTTAGGTTGGTCGTGTGCGAGTTCCGCTTTGAATTGAGCGATTTTGGAGTTAAAAGTGAGTATCGTTTGGGTAGTGAATATTAGGTTTATAGTGTATTAGACATAGATTGTGTTCTAACAAATAAAATGTTAATTTAGATTGATTCAAAGGATTATTGATCGAGATTTGGTAACATTGCTTAGCTTGGATTGAGGTGAGGATTTTGTCTTCGAACCCTAGTCATCATTCTAAATCCATATGTTTTAATCTTAATTATTTTGCAAATTCTGTTGAACTATGGTTTTATAAGTTTTCCTAAAAATATTTGGATTTTGCCGGTGAAACCCGTTACTACTTGAATTGTATAGCGATCGTTTGAAATAAGTGTTCTCATTTATCTGAATTCAAGGGTTTTATTATGACAGCTTTACAAACTTCAATAAGCTTTATGATTGATATGAAAATATTTTCAATTGCCGTGAAACCCTAAGTTGAGCCTTATTGCTATCGTTTGAAACTCTTTATTCTCATCCTGTTTTATTTAATTCAATCATTGTAAAAATATTTGAATTGTTTTTAAATTCCTTGAATATTGACATGAGTTAGTATACCTGGGAGTTATAAGGATGGTCTGTATTGTTGGGTTATAACGATGGTCTGTTGGTTGGGTTAAATTAGTCCTTAGATGGACTAGTCAGTATACATTTGCATATGTAAAGTGTATCGAGCACTGCAGGGGTAGCTTTGCTACAGCTTACTACTCATGTTCAATGTTTTCTATTTCTATTTTGAATAACTGTTAATTGAGGGATTGAGTTGATACTCGTCCCTATGTTTATATTGAAATGTTGTGGTTTTCTTTGAAAACCCTTTTTAAAATTATCATTTGATTGTACATAGAAAATCATTTGTATCGCTCTGTTTCTCCGTTTTAAAAGTTGTCATTGGTTTAGATGTAAAATTGTCCGTATTGTTTTCTTATTTTTAAATCAATGATCGACCTTACTGGGCTCTCGAAAGTTCACTCTCCTTTGACTTCCTTTCCGCAGGTGATGGCCAGCATTAGGTTGAGGTTTCCAGCACTGATTAGGGCCGAGCAAGAGAAATTAAATTAAGTTAAGTTAGTGTTGATCACTAGAACCCCTGCCTAGGTTGACATTATTATTTAAAAATTTTTGAACTTATTTTTGATGTTCCATTTTGGACGGATTATTAGGACTATGATTTAATTGATGGTTAGTTGCTCTGCCAGCTTATGGCATTATTGTGATCGATCGATTGTTTAACGTTCTAGAAAAATCTAGGATGTTACAGACTACCTTAGGGATGATAGTCCTCAGCAGTCGAACGAGGGTGCTAATCACTTTTATGATCTGTTGAGAGACGCAGAGGAGCAGTTGTGGCATGGAGTTCGGAAACACACATAACTGTCTACGGCTAGTAGGTTATTACAGTTAAAATCAAACCACGGGCTAAGTGAGAAAGGATTTAACGAGTTTGTTACTTTTATGAAAGAAATTTTATGGGAGATTGAAAAGCTGCCCCCATCGTACTATGATGTGAAAAAGATGATAAGGGAACTTGGATTGAGCTATGAGCAAATAGATGCGTGCAATAACGATTGTGTATTGTTCTGGAAAGAGATTAAGGACTTGACATGATGTTAGTATGTGAGCATTCGAGGTATAAACCGGATAAAGGGAAGAAGACAAACATTGCATGGAAGGTGTTGCGATATTTTTCGGCTACCCTAAGGCTTCAGAGGATGTACTACTCCTCCAATACAGCTGAACACATGAGGGGCTACTATGAGACTCGTAGCAACGATGTCGATATGCTGACACACCCATTTGATGGAGAGGCATGGAAGGAGTTTGACCGCAGGCATCCAAGCTTTGCTCAAGAAGTTTGGAATGTTAGACTTGGTATGGCAATCGATGGGTTCAACCCTTTCGGGCAGTCTAGCACGCCTTACTCCACATGCCTTATCATTATTGTCCCGTACAACCTTCCATCATGCATGTGCATGAAGAAGCCGTACATGTTTTTGTCGTTGCTTATTTCCGGGCCAAAGAGTCCTGGTAAGGATATAGATGTGTATTTAAGGCCGTTAATTGATGAGCTCCAACAGCTATGGGATCATGGAGTCGAAACTTATGATGCATCCCTTAAACATAAATTTTAGATGAGCGTTGCTTTGATGTGGACTATACATGATTTTCCCGCATTGGGAATGACGTGTGGAGGAGCACACATGGAAAGTTAGCATGCCCTGCCTATATGGGTGTGAATCCCAGTCATAAGTTAAAGCACAGAGAGAAGCCCTCATGGTTCGGATGTCACCGAAAGCTTTTGCCACCAGACCATCAGTTTCATAGGCAGAAGGATAAATTCGACGTGACAATCAAGCGTTTAGTTGTCACACTGGACTACCCCGTCTAGTGAAGAAGTGCTCTTGCACCTGGAGGCACTTAATACTGACATACCATAAGTCAAGGGTATGCATGCTTATAAGATTCTAGGCTATGGGAAAGAGCATAACTGGAAGAAACAATGTATTTTCTGGGAGTTAGCTTTCCGAAGGACACTCATTATCATAAACAACATGGATGTGATGCACATTGAGAAGCATGTTTTCGATAATGTGTTCAACACAGTGATGAATTTCAAGGGGAAATCAAAAGATCACCTTAAAGCGAGAAATGATCTACAATAGTTGGATTTACGCCGTGAACTGCATCCTCCGATAGTCAGTGGGAGGACGCTGCTTCCGAAAGCACTTTACTGTCTAGACAAGAAACATGTGAAGAAGGTCTGTCAGTGGATTAAGAATTTGAAGCTTCTGGATGGGTATGCGTCTAACATATCTCGTTACTGCAGTGTATCATAATGCAAGTTCCAAGGGATGAAGAGTCACGACTGTTACGTATTTATGGAAAGATTCATTCCTATTGCCTTCCGGGGTCAGTTGCCAAGGGTTGTATGCGAGACTTTAACTGAATTATCTCATTGCTTTCAGGATATTTGTTCTTCTATAATCCTGGTGAGTAACATGCAGGTGCTTGAGAAGAACATTGTGTTGATAATTTGCAAGCTCGAGAAAATATTTCCATTGTCATTCTTTGATTCAATGGAGCATTTGCCCGTTCACTTGGCATTAGCTAAGATGGGTGGGCCTGTGCAATATCGGTGAATATATCCATTCGAAAGGTATTGTTTTGACTCTATGTTCTTCGTTTACAGGTAATATATACACTGATTCATTGATATTCCACCTAACTCTATTCGTTAAACTTTTAGGTTCATGTTCCACATGAAGGAGAAAGTTCATAATAAAGCTCGTGTTGAGGGCTTAATTGCTGAGGCTTACGTAATGGAAGAGCTTGTAAACTTTTGTAGCCAATATTTTGGGCCTTATGTTGATAAAAGGTCAAATCAACTAGCCCGAAATGAGCCCAGAGCCAGCACACATTTAGAAGGGAAATTGTCAATATTCAAGCAGTCAGGTCCGTTCGGACGAACCTATACTCGGTGGCTAACGGATGTAAAGTACACTGCTGCAACAATATATGCCCTTCTAAATTGTGATAAAGTTTCAGTATTCATTGAGGAAGTTTTTGACTTAAGATACTTATTGTACATAATTAAAAATGTGTAATCAGTGGGTAAACTCTCTCGATTTACAGTGAATTTGATGTATAATCTTTTATTACTCATCCCGCTGGACTTGACTCTCATCGAAAATCACAATTTGCAGAGTGGTTCAGAAGACGCCTAAGTCTTTAACCAAAATATATTGTGTTTCATATGCCACTCCATATGTGATTTATTAACTTTCACCGTCTTATATAATAGGTTTAGTCGGTCGATGCTCCAGTAGCCTCCTGGTTGAAATTACTAGCTCAAGACCCTAGTAAACAGGTAGCCTGTCATGGAGGCTGTATCATCAATTGTTTTAGGATTAACGTAAAAAAATGATAACCGGACAAAACAAACCCAAAAAAAGTGGACTCTTGGTCAACAGCGACAGGTATGACGAGAATTGCATGGACTTTATGAAGAGCTGGATGAGATTGTTGAGCTAACATATTTGGTTTCCCAAAATCGCCTGGTAATGTTCAAGTGTACATGGTTCAATGTCATATGCAGCAGAGGAATCCATGTTAGCTCATAAGGGATTGTAGATGTCAATGTTAAGTCAGGACTTGCATCAGACGTGTCGTTTGTGTTTGCCAGTCAAGCTACACAAGTCTTTTATGTGGAGGACGTTTGACCCTGGAATATGAGAGTGAGGTAGATACCTTTCAAGCCAACCAACCACCTGCTTTAGTACCTATTGAGGTGGACGATGAGGAGGATGATCTCCCTCTTCAACCAACAGTTGATGTAGGAGAAGAAGTCGTAGATGATGAGGCAGAAGATGTTGAAAGTGTTGAAGATGACGAGGCTGAGTCTACTGAAGAAGAACAAGAATTACTAGGTGAAGAAGACGACGAGTCCAAGGAAGAAGAGGATGACGAGTCTGACGACGATGATTCCCAAAATGAATATGATTGACTTGTATAGCTGTAACTTGCATTTTTTCAGTATTCAGTTCATGTAGTGTCTTTTATACTCGGTTCATATATGTACTCTGTTCATTTATATAGTGTTGGAATATGATGTGGGCTATACATTATTTTGTATGTGTTAATTTCTTTAATTTGGACGTGTTGTACATGAAGTCAGACATGGATAGATTACGGGCCATCCGTGGTCGCGGGGAAGCTGAGCTGCATCAACCCCAGTGGCTCCTGCCTGGTCATTGCTTGCTGATGATGAGGCACATAGCCTACGTCTAGTAGGCGGGGGCCCAGTCCCAACCCCAGCCACGGATGCAGCTCGAGCCCCAGCCCCAACCACTGGTGCAACCCCGAGCTGATTCCTCCCACTCGACCGCTGGTTCTCCTTCTTCTGTGGGTTCTACCTCAGGTATGCTTGATAATGGCGTTTGGTCATAATGCTAGACTGGTATTTCAATTATATTTGACCTCTATTATTGTTGGTGTTTTGCATGATCTCGATGAAGTTGTGGACCCACACACGGGGTACGTATTGACCCCCAGCGTAAACAACGAGTTACTCTCACCAAGGAGGGCCAGTAAGTAAAAAAAATGCAGTGAAAATTACATAATGTAGGGCTGATATTTATTACTATCCACTTGTTTAATGTATTTGAATGTTGTTTCTCTATCAGGGTCCTGGAGACTCCGGCGAAGACGAAGATCGACGTCTTTATGAAGAGCCAATTCTTTGAGCCACGACTATACAGGGAGGACTGGGATGCCACTTCGAGGAGTCCTTATGGGAGTAGTGGCTGGTTTTTAGCCGTGTGTTTCAGTCATTATTTGTTTAATTAGAACGTGATTTTAAATTAACCATATTGATTGTGTAATTGGATGCCTTGTAGGAGGGGTTCAACTTTGAGTCACCTGAGCAGCAGGTATTGGGGCGGCAGGCTTTTTTTTGCCTACATTGGTAAAAATGACCTGCAATGGCTGCACGTTGCACGGGAACAGGCACAGAAGATGGCGCCTGAGGGTGCCCCGATAGAGGAGTGGAAGGGATTTCCCCCTCATTGGATATCGCCAGCAGTATGGGGAGTAATGGTTGATATGTGGAGGATTTATATGTCTGGGAAGTCAAGAGTAATAGTGGGAGGGAGAACAGAAAGGACAAAGCTCCCACACACACAGGGGGAGCCAGTGGCTCAGGACACCTCCAACACAAGAATGCGATTAAGCACCCGAACTTGGCGCCGGATGAGGTCTATGCTCTAACGTACACTGAGAATCACGTGAGGAAGAGGGACAAGGACGAGCAATACCAGGAAGGAGAATTCGTTGAAGATATTTCCCGACTAATCGATGTAAGTTACGAATTAATTTGTTAAATTTTAACCTTTGTATTCAATGTTTGTCGCCTTAGTGTTTTGAATGTCAAATCCTTGTTTTGCAGGCCTCGTACAAACAAATGATCAGGGGGTCTGGGCAGTAGTTGGACATCCATCATTGTCCAGGAGTACGGGCACGAGTATTGGGGGACTGAAGCGATGGTTGGATACACAGTGGGTCGTCAATAGGTCGAAAGGCCGCGTACATAACCTCCTCGGTATTACTGCACATGTGGTTGTAGGAGTGTTCCCCCCACTACCCCTCCACAGAAGCAGACACTGATCGTGGGGAGATCGCCATTACAAGAGGATGAGATCCGTCGAAATGCTATGGAGGTGTTTAGGATGATCCCGGCGAATAATCAGGTACAACTACTATATACGTTGAGTAAACACATCATACAAACGCTATCTAGAATAATGCGTCCGTGCCTTTATATTCAGAGTAATGCTGCTGGATATCCCGAGCCGGATCCGCCTCCCAGTGCACTTGTGGATGAGGACGATCAAGAAACTCCAGATGCAGGACTTGCCAACCCCTGATCAGCCTTTCCCTAGCCTCCTAGCTGTTTGTATCCCACTCTCACTCCCGTGCCCAACCCCCCTCCCCTGAGCCCCCCCGACTTGTACTCCCATCCCCACTCTATTGTTCCCTGCTCCCGTGCCCTCCTGAACTTTGTATACATTTTATTTTTTGATTTTTATAGAATTCATTATTTTTACATGTGTTGTCTGTTTTAGAGTTAAATAATGGGTAAATTACACATGGCACCCGTGAGGTTTGCCCTAAACTATACACAACTTTGCCCAAATATTTTTACTATACTAAGCTACACATTTCTAATTTTCTGTTAATAGAGTTAATAAAATTAATGAAAGGACGATCATACCCCTGATAAACAAGTTAATTTACCCCCATCCCTCTTTCTCTCTCTCTCTCTCTCTCTCTCTCTCTCTCACACACACACACACACACACACACACACACACACGAAGCCAAGGCAAGTAGCGCCACTAGTGCGCCATAGCCCATCATGGTCATCGCCATGACAGTTCCTTTTAGAAAACATCAGTGCCATACCATCTGAGACCTTGATGACGCAATAGGCATTGCCGACCTAGGCACCGCCACGGTCCTAGCACTTCCATCATCGGCACATTCAGACGATGACGGTGCTGTCCGGTTCAGATCCGATTGACCGCCACCGACGGTTTTTGTGTCTATGTTCAAATCTCAGCCTCTGGGCCAGATCCAATTACCGGCCGCCGACAGAGTCCTTTCTGCACTTAGCCAGCAACGGCGCCGTTGCCGACATCGGCATCCATTACTGGCGCCGTATCACCACGCTAGTGGCAACTCTCTTTTCAATGGAAAAAAGTGGCAACTCACGCAGCGGCACCGAAGAATAGCCTTCAACCTCACACTCTCACTTTCTTGATTTGAATTATTTTTTTGAAAAACATGATGTGTAGTTTGAAAAATGGTGATTTTTGCGGTGGTTGGTGAGGACTGAACATGCGACGGAGGCAGTGGTGTTTTGGCTCAGCTGCCTGAATTTGACAGTCGGAGATGACCCATGTACTGCCCGGTTGCTCTGGGGTTAGTCCTAGCTTTTACGGTGGTGGCTCGGTGGAGTTTCGTAGTTGTGGTGGTGGCACTCTATTGGATCTTTGGAGAGAGAGGGGAAGAAATACCCAAATCTGGGCGCAGATCTGTGAATGCCTTGCTCTCTTAGTGTGCTTTGGTCGGAGTCTGGAGTCGCCGATGCTCTTGCATCAAGTAGAATCTGGACGGAAGAAAGAAAGGGGAATAACTAAGGGCACTTTTGGTATATCATAATAAATTTGTGTTGCCCTAAATTTTTGTGACGGTTCCCTAATGGAAGTGGGTTTTGTGTAATACAATGACAAACCACAGGGGACGGAGAGTAATAAAAATATTTAGGTGGGGCCATGTGTAATTTAGGGCAAACCTCAGGGGTGCCGTGTGTAATTTATCCTTAAATAATTGCTGATGGAACAACAAATATTTAACCCTAGTGTGCATTGAGAATTATTTGCTGGATTGAGATTGTGTTTGTTGAGAATTTGTAATTACAGGTTTGGGTATTAAAAAAATAAAAAAATTATAAATTTAATTTGAGTTTTAGCGACGGATTTCAGTCCATCGGTAAAAAGTTTAACTAGAATAAATGGTTCTTTAGCGATGAAAATTCCGGCGCTGAAAATCTTAATCGACACTTTTAACGACTGATTATCCGTCGCTAAATTTGAAATTTTTAGCAACAGATAATCGGTCGCTACAAATCTGTCGCCAAAACTTTTAACGACGCATTTTTCCGTCACTAAATATTTTACACAATAAATTATTTTCAAAAAATAAAAAAGTAAAAATACAGAAAATATAATTAGAGAGGGAAATTTCGTTGCTAATTGTATTTTTTCGTTTGTTGTTCAAGTTCAACTATAGGTGACGGATTTTAAAATTCTGTCACAAAACTTTTAGCAATGGGGTTGTAGGCAATGGACTTTTAGCGACATTGAGTCTGTCGCTAAAAGTCTTTGGCTTTTTTGGTGATGGATGTGGGGCTTTTAGCTACGGAAATGTCCGTCGCTAAAAGTTTTTTTTTCTTGTAGTGAATTAAAAGGGAGATAACCTTGGAGAATTCCTTCCCTCTTCTTCCTTTTCTCTCTTTTTCCTCCCTTCTTCCCCTGCCCAAGCTTCTCTATTCTTCCTTCTTCTCCTATGTTTTATGTCTTAGTCAGTATTAGGTGGCATCCACTAATAGAATTTCTCCAAAATTTTGGCACCTATGTACAAATTTTCAAAATTTGCAAAATTGCCCCTCAAATTTTCTATAACTACAAAATGACCCTAGAAGTCTTAAAAATTATATTTTTACCCCAAAACTTTTCTAATCTTTATTAATTTAATTAGATCTCACTAAAACATATACTTTCACTCATTTCATTATTTTTCAACACCAGAAATATAATTTACATTTACACCCCTAAAGATTTCCAAAATTATAAATGGCCCCCAAAACTTTATAAAATTTCATTTTGACCCCGAAAATATTTTGAACATTTCATTATCCACTACTACCCGAACATTGCTCAGAATTATTATCTGTTTATTTTTCAGAGCACATATGGTTATTTTAATCGGCTCCTAAAGTTTGAGATATTACATTCTCCTCACCTTATAAAAATTTCATCCTCAAAATTTACTCTCGGATATCCTATCACTTATAACATCTAGGCACTACGCTTCTACTCGGATACTGCCACATGGTAGTTAAGGTACCTCTAACCTTTGCACCCAAATTCATGTCCCTCGGATACCCGAACACAACTATTTAAATTTAAAATTGCAATGCTAAACTCAAACATTGTCAGGCAATCGCTTTGCTCTAACTGTTCCAGAGCTTCGCGATCGATGGCTTAGCTATTACAAAGCTCACTAAATTAAATCTACACCGCTTTGAATTCAGCGCATCAAACAAATTGAATCAAACTCTAGTACGATAGGCTTCCCCTACATTATGCTGATGCTATACCAAAGACTTTATCATTTGCACAATTTTTTAACAATTGTAAGCTTAACCTTAAGCTCAGGGCATACCAAAACACTAAGCAATGGTCACACATGACTTGCGGTTTACCAAAGCTAACATGGGATAACCAATCATTACTAGCTCTCATTCATTACAAAAGACAGCAAAAATTGTTGCCGCTAGGCTTTCGTTACGCACTCTAATATCTTAAATTAACAAGTTCAAACTGTTACCGAATTTGTCACCTAGAGATGGCATCCTAATTGATAATACCGGGTTCTCTTAAGCAGAATGGCGTATCAGAAATAAGAAGGTGGACTCTTCTAGACATACTTGATCAATGTTAAGTTACTCTATTTTACCTTTTTTTGGGATATGCTCTAGAAATGGCTGCATATCTTCTAGATATTGTATCAACTAAATCTGTTTCATCAATCCCAAGGAATTTGGGGGTGTCATGCACATGTGCAGATAGGAAATTGGATTTGTGGTTTAGTCTCAAGATGCCTGAGGAAGTGACATGGATGAGAGCAATTCGTTATGCCTCGGCAGTAGGAGGCATTATATATGCAATGGTTTGCACTAAAAAGACATTTGTTATGCAGTTGGCATGGTCAAGAAATACCATTCTAACCCAAGAGAGGCTCAATGGATTACAGTAACGCATGTATTCACGTATCTTCAGAAAACTAGTGATATGCTTGTCTATGGCTATGATGACCTAGTTCCGGTGGGTTACGGAGATCCAGATTTCCAGGCTGACATGGAGATCCAGATTTCCAGGTTGACCTTGCACATTTAGAATGTGCAAGGCAAAACCATCAGTTGGAGAAGTATCAAGCAATGTTGTAGTTATGATTCTGCCATGGATACTGAATATGTTGCAGCATCAGATGCGGCGAAGGAAGCGGTTTGGCTCAAGAAGTTCTTACTAGAACTAGAGATAGTATCAGTGGTGTCATTTTCTTTTGCTCTTAAATTGATAACACTGAAGATACTGCACAATCAAAGAACCCACCAATCACAAAAGGGGAAGCACATCAAGTGCAGGTATTATCTTGTTAGAGAGTTGGTACAGTATGGGGATGTGATGGTATCAAAGATTGGACCTAAGTAGAATTTTGAGGACCTATTCACTAAGCCTTCTGAGGGTCATACGTGGGTTCTCACTACTCCTAGTCCTCAACCACCACCTGAAGGTGCGCCAGAGGCCAGGTCCAGGCTTTTGTTAGGTGGACCAAGTCTGATGACATGGCTAGATGTTATATATTGGCTGCACTGGATAATATTGGAGTCACAACATCAAGCTACGAAAAACTGTCCCGACATAATGCTTAACATGGATGAGATGTTTGGCCATAAAGATCGTGTCGTAAGATATAGACAGACAAGATAGAGACCGATGATGGCCATCATGTTCGCCAAAATGACTTATGAAATCCAGTAAATCAAGGATTATAGGTCATTTATGATAGTGAGGTCTTTGATGGAGAAACCTATGGAAAACCCAGGCTGACATGCTCCCGGAATCTTTACTGCAACTATTTATCAGTTCAAGGTGAACTATAACATGAATAAAAATCAGTTTACTCTCCCACAACTGATGCAAGGTTGCAAGCTGCTGAAGGCATTCTTAATGTCGCACATAGTGTCCAAGTCCCTAGGCAAGATCTTTTAGGCCAAAGTCCAATAACAAGAACAAGCCAAAGTAGAATAAACAAAATAGTAGGAAACCAACCAAGGATGGTTTACACAATGGCAAATGCTTTAAATGTGGAGAGAAGGGCATAGGAAAATAGATTGCCCTAATCTAAAGCCCATTTTAACAGGTACAATAGAATTACTTGTTCTTGAAGCATCTATTATTGTTAGATCCCCCAGTGTTTGGTGTGTGGATTCTAAAGTACTAATCATGTCTCCAATTTTACAGGGGTTCCAAAAAATTGTAAGACTAAGTGAAGGGGACATCATACTAAACTTGGACAGCAATGGCCTGGTCTCAGCACTGAGCAGTATAATCTTTAAGAAAAATAGGATTTTACATTTAAATAATTTTCCTTTTATTCCGAACATGCAAAGGAATTTGATTTCAGTAATTTTTTATTTAAACAAGGGTATACTGTATATTCCAAGGATTTTGTGGTTATTAAACTAATAATTAATTCATATTTTTGGTCAGTTATTGAGTGGTTCGTTGTCGGCTCGTCAGTTTGGTTTGCTAATGAAGGAGCTTGAGTACTGGCGAAGATCGGTGACGAGAATTATGCTCTACAGACGAAAGTGGACCTATACAGGCGGCAATTGGGCCCTAGTCTGCAACAGACTTTACGATCCTATTCTCGTGGCTAGGGTTTAGAGGGGGAAAAGATAGCTGGAATGATGCTCGTGCCAAAAGAGCGGCCGACCTAGTCCTGGCTAAGGGAGGAGCATGTCCTAGAACATGTGTACTTAAGGAAGGAGTTGCTGGTGCTTTTTCTTTGACTACTCTACATCTTTTTTGGGCTAAGAAGGCGAAGCCAAGGCCATCGAGTTCAAAAGGCAAGATGAAACTTTCTTACTTGCCATCGACGATCTCTGATGGCAAGGTACATGTTACTCCTCCTAAGGTTATAGCTGAAGAAGCTATTGAACGCTGAGATCATTGTGTTATGGGCTATTTTATTGACAAAAAATTGCCATATTTTTTTTATTGTTAATAACATTGCCGTAAATTATGGTTGCGGCATGGTTTGCAAAAAGTTTTAGTTGATAACAAGGGCTTTTGATTTTCAAATTCTCCTTTGAGGATGCGGTTGATAAGATTCTAGATTTGGGATCGTGGAATTTTGCAAACAAATTACGTGTCTTACAATGTTGGAGGCTGGGAATGAATTTGTGTAAAGAGTCCTTTAATGTTTTACCTTTGTGGTTAAGCTATATAGCATCCTAATTGAGTAACAGGTAGTGGCATTGGAAAAGCACTCGCTTAGGGGGAGTTGTGAGAGGATAAGTTTCACTCGAGTTTGTGTGGAGGTATCTACTCCTAAGGAGCTTGTGGATGAGTTTGTCATCGTTCCGAACTTGAGTACCTTGCAGGAAGGGGATCCACCCTCTGATTCTGTGACTTTTGGGCATATTATCAGAGGCGTTCTCCAGTTTTGATGGTATGCGAGTGTTTTTGACATAATACTGTGTTACGTGTTTGGGCTGAGACAGAGAAGCCCCCTCCCCTTTAGTTTCTATTTCGAACAGGCTGGACACGACCTCAGCTGGCCTGGTTGCTGCTTTGAAAAAAGAGATAGGGTGGACTTCAGTGAAAAGCAAAGGGAAGAACAAAGTCAGTAGGGGATTTTCTTTGACTCAGGAAGTTATTCAGTAGAGCCATATCCAGTAAGAGCATGTTAGTGTCCAACAGACTAGTTTGCAGCATGAAATCAGTATTCAACAGCCTTTGCCTTGTGAGGTACTTTGTCATAATATTTTGAATATGCCTATTTTTTTATTATGTTATGCACTTTGATTTGCATGTACACCCAGAGTTTGGCAGGGATTTAGATTTCGACTCGGATGTTATTCAGTCCAAAAAATACTATATCATCTCATTCTAGAATTAGGATTAAACCAGATTCTAGTGGTAATAATAAGAAAAAGAAAAACAAGTAGTCTCCCCATCAGGGAAAGTTTAACCTAAACTTTACTTCTATCTTTTGTAACACTTTGTTGGTAATTTAGTTATCATGCATAACATCTTTTGGTGGAATTCTCAAGGATTTAATGTTAGTGGTAGGCAAGTGGAGGCTCAGCATATGATAATTCCCTTGCTATTATGCTTTTTGGGATCTTTGACACCAGAGTAGCAGGTCTTAATGCCTCAATTATTTGTAACTGTAGATTTCCTGGTTGGTTTTTATAAATAACTACCAATTCTTTATGAATGGTAGGATTTGGGTTATGTGGAATCTGAAAGTAATAAACATTACTTGTCTTGAGATGTAGGATTAAATAATTCACTGTAAAGTGGACTTTCTAGATAAGATGTCTCCTTTAATTTGTCTATTTTTCCTATGGGTCAAATGACTTCAGTGAGAGGTCCTTGCTTTGGCTGGAGCTAGAGTATAGATCTCGCCTTTTTGGGAATGATCCTTGGCTGATACTTGGCAATTTTAATGCCATCACAGTCCGAGTGAGAAGTTAGGGGTAGTTATAGGTGGCGTCGCTACTATCATGCAACACCCTCAACCCTAGTGACATCATCGGGCTGAGTTATCGATCATAATCACATTTAAAATCTTGTGCAAAATATAGAGCAACTATATCCTCATACTTATACATCATTAATAGACGCTCTAAAATGCGTCATTACAAAAATTTTCCTTACAAACATACATCGTGCTGTAGCGGAAGACTTTTAGGTCTCTAAACAACATGAATGTTTACAACCTAATATATGACTTTAGTCGTAGGACTCTTATCAACTTATCTCGCAGCTCAATCTTTATCTCACCATTTCTAGCTTGTCTTACCTCACACAACTGATCCCCTTGCTCAACTTTTCTAGCTTGTTTCTTTTCCCTTTTCTAGAGGGTTCTCCTTGATCAACCTTATAGTCTGCATAATGCAACATAAGGTTTGAGTGCAAATCACCCAGTAAAGACAACACGAGGAGTATCGCATACAAATGATTTGAGAGACTCGGAGGAATAATAGTCATCTCAACGATAACAATGAATCAAGAGCTCCAATAAATTTTCAACATTAACATAGTTGTCAAACGATATTTTCTTTTCGTTAGACCGAGCAGCTTCAAGGCCCAACTGAACATCATCATTTCAACTTGGACAGGGACACGACAGACATTGACTAAGCAAGTGTAATGCAAAAGAAAACAATAAAGCAAATGCTTATCATAGGCAACATACATAGTAAAAATCAACAACATCAATTAAAATCAATTGCAAATGCAGACTCGACTCGAGTGACAGACTCTAGCGCGCTTCATTCTCCTTGTCAGTTACTTAATTTTTCACTGACTACCAATTACTTTATTTTCACTTGTCACTAGTTACTCCACTTTCACTGGTATTCAACTTAGTGATGCCCCACAGTCTCAAGTAATTAAAGAGAGACACTGTCAACAAGAGGGGACTCACCACGAGTGTTTGTCCCTAACCACGTTACGGCTAAACAACGGTGCTTCATCAACGGGGCACACTAAGGGAACATTACTCCACCTTATATCCTCGACAACACAAGTCAACAAGGAATACCGGATTAGAAGATCAACCAGTGTTCCAACTTAACAACAAGAGATCAACATAACATCATCAATAGGGTGGACTCGGGAAAAGTATGCAACAAGCCTTCAACAACGTTCTTACATAAGAGAAATGTCAGTTACCAATAAGTGCCATCATTTTGCAACAACAACGCAACGATCCCTATAACAACAACATCAACGATAGGGCAGACTCAGGAGAAGTTTGCCATAAGTCCTTAATGGTGTTGTAAAAAAGAAGAGGTATCGGCTATCAATGATTGCCGACATCTCACAACCACCACACAATAACCCCTACACAATATCATCACCAACGTTGGGTATGCTACTCAAATTGAATCATAGTACACTAGGACATGAATTAGTCATACCAAACCCTCTCAACGGGGGGACTAAGGTAAATTATTCTACCTTAAGTCCTCAACAACATAATTGAAAATCAATGAATATTGGTCCCAATAACTACCGGTGTCAAATTGTAACCACAAGAGTCCAACAAAATATCATCAACGTGGCATGCTAATCAAAACAATGAATTAACATAATAGAACCGTATTGTCCTTACCTCACTGGCTTATAGCCAAAGCAACTCGCCAACCTCTGATCGCAATAAGTTACATCACCTAGTCAAATAATGCCCATCTCATTGGACATCATTCAACCTATGCGCACTCCTTATTCTACCTCTTCCTACTTAATCGTTCATAGCGTCTTACAACACCTAGTTAATTTGATCCGATAACCAGATCCTTAACCTTGCCTTATCGGCTCATTAGCAATAACCACTATCTCATTATTTCAACGTATTAACACCATTTCTCACTTCCCACCATTCTGAATGCTGAATTACGTGCATTTTCAAAAATTTAGTGCCAACATGACAAATTACCAAAATACCTCCCAACTTAAGTAATTTTACCAAAATACCCCTGGCGGCCATCGTCCCAACAAACATCTCAAAAATACTTTAAAACAACTCTTCAGATGTCTTGCACCCCATCCCAGACCAAAAAGTCCTTCAAAAAATTTTATAGGAAAAATTACCAAAAAATACCCCTCATTGGGCGACAAATTACCAAAATGCCCCTGAGGGTTCACTATCACCCCAACACCCAAAATCGGCTTAAAACAACCTTTATGTGTTTTACAACCCTTTTCAAACTAAAAATTCTCATAAAAAAATTACCAAAATACCCCTCTCCGGGTGACAAATTACCAAAATGCTCCCTGAGGGTTCTTGGCACCAGAAAATCTAAAAAACACTTTAAAATGATATTTTAAGCTTCCTAAAGTCATTCTTAAGCTAAAAAAATGTGAAAAAAATTATCCAAAAGTTTCGAAACGGTGTTCGGACCGAGCGCTTAAAAGCCCGTCCAGCCAAAAATAGCTATTGACTTGGAAACAACTCAAAATTTTAGAAAATAAAACTTCTCAGCATCCTAAGTCCTCGTAAAATTTTCACACAAAACTGCGCTAGTTTGATATTTTAAATTCCACCACAATTGTTCAACTCCTTTCTGACCTTGGAAAATCTTAAAAATGTTTCCACGATGTAGGTCTCTTAAAAATGCTCGGGGTGTTTTTTTTCACTTTGGCTAAATCTTACCCTAACTATTTTTAAAAAATCGGATAAGAAACTGTTTCATAACTTTTTATCTTTTACGGGAATTACAAGTTATTATTCAGATCAACACACACTAACACACCTTCGCCATACACTCCTATCTTCTTCCTCCTTCAGTCCGTCACACCCCTGGGCACACTCTTCCCCAATCACGCATGAATTTCTCATTTGTTTCACACTTTAATTACTTGGTTACATCACAAAATACACATTAACACCCTAAATTCACTTAATTTACACAATTACAACATATAATCTCGTACCCATATCCACTCGAAGAACACACACCCACGCACACTGAAATCATGTCCAATTCGAAACCCTAATTCGTTTTCTCCTTCCTTGTTGGTTTAGGGTCTTATATCCACGACTCCAACAAGAATCCATTGCAAATTCTTCCATCCCCAATCACACACACACACACACACACACACATGTCATATACTCAATCGAATTTAACCAATTTTCATAATTTTGGGTTCAACCTCTTTTTTTCTTTCCTTCCCCTCCTTTTTCTTCCTCATTTCCCCCTTTTCTTCTTTTTTTTTCCTTCCTGCGGCTGCTACTATTCGTGTTCTTCACTTTGGGTTATTTCTATTTTACACCCCAATTTCTTTTCTTATACTTTCTTTCCATTAGATTTTATCCACCTTTATTTTATTGTTTCCAACAATGGCTCAACTTATTACAACCAGGAGATGGCCATCATGCATGGCCTGTTTTTCTCAGATTATGACACATTTTGCAACCTTTCAAAATTTGCATTTTGGCCCCTCAAGTTTCTATAATTGCATTTTGACCCCTCGACTTTGAAAAATTATAATTTGACCTTAAAATCACCATTATCCCTCCTTTAGCCCCCTATCACCTCATTATCATCAAAATAATGCTACTTAAAAAAAATATACATCGCGTTCACCATATTTTCCAAAATTGCATTTTTGCCACTTCACTTTTTAAAATTACATTTTAACCCCCAAGGCCACACTAATCCCTTATTTTGCTCCCTAACACTTAATTATCACCAATATAATGCTACTTAATACAATAATCTCCCATTAATTAATCAAACTCGCGGTTAGATTAATTTCTAACATTTTTGGGGTATCACATATCAGGATTTCCATGAATGTTTAATTTATTCGGAACTTTCATATTTGAAGTCTTCAGGTTTTTTTTAAAATGTGGACTAACTGTTAGGACCATGGTGATACTCTCTGGAGGAAATTTGACCGTGCCCTTGTTAATGATGTTTGGACTTCTAAATTTCCAAAATTTGAAGCAGTCTTTCATCCTTGAGGTAACTCTGACCGTTCACCCATCCTCGTCCGTTCTCTTGTCAAATTTGACAAGGTGCCCAAGCCCTTAAATTTTTTGAAGTGGGCTAATCGTCACAAGTTCTTAGCTTTGGTTGCTGATGTCTAGAGCATGCCCCTTGTAGGTTTTGCTATGTACAAGGTTGTCCAAAAGCTTAAGCTTCTTAGGATTAAGCTCAAGGACTTTAATATGGCTCACTTCAGTAATAGTTTAGGTAGAATTCACGAGGCCAGGACTTCTTTAGAGTATGTTCGGACCATGTTAGCTTCAAATCCTCTTGATCTGTTTGGCATCAGATTGATAAGGAAAAACTTGAGATGTTTGCCCGAGTGAATAGGGAGAAGAAGAGTTTGCTTAAGTAAAAATTAGGGATTCATTGGCTTGATGTGGGAGATAAAAATAATAAATTTTCTTCAAGTCAATAAATAAGAAAAGGAATTTCAATAGATTAGTTCTCTCCTTAGGTCTGAAGGGTCTATTCTTGAGGACTTGGACATGGTTAAGGCTTTTATTTTTGACAATTTTTAGAAGTTGTTGAGGTTTAATGGTCTGGACCACTATCCGGGTCTAAGAGAGCTGAGGAACTAGATGTTTAAATCAATTTTGGATACCCAGCAATGTGAGATAGCTCAGGAGGTGATCGATGATGAGATTCTGAGGGTTTTCTTTTCCCTCAAGGATGGTAAGGCCCCTAGTCTTGATGGGTATAATGCCCTATTCTTTAAAAATGCATGGCATATCGTGGGGGAGGAGATTGTTGAGGTGATTCAAGATTTCTTTGGGAATGGCAACCTTCTCAAAGAAGTTAACCATACATTCCTTGTTTTAATTTCCAAGCTGATAATCCCTCGAGTATTAATGACTACAAGCCTATTTCTTGTTGTAACAAGATTTACAAGTGCATTGTCAAGATCATTGCCTCTCGTTATCATCCAAAGGATTTTAGGAGTCCTAGATGTGCCATTAAGGTGGATTTGATAAAGGCATATGATTTTCTGCATTGGGATTTTTATTTTTGATGTTTTGGTTTGCCTTAGGTCTCTTCCTTGGACATTAGATGGATCAAAACCTGTGTCTCTTCCACAATTTTTTTTTTATCATCATCAACCGAAAATTTAATGGATTTTTTCGATGTAGGCATGTTATTAGGTAGGGGGTCTCATGTCCCCTATCTCTCCATGATCTGCATGGATGTTCTTGCAAGGATGTTGTATAGGCTCGTTTTCACTCTCATTGGAGGTGCCAGAAGGATGGTGTCTTTCAGCTTGCCTTTGCTGACTATCTTATGCTTTTTTGCCGAGGCAACCTTGAGTTAGTTCAAGTGTCAAATCATGGTCTTAATGTTTTTCAACAGCTCTCGGGTCTTGTTCCCAATTCTAATAAAAGCCATGTATTTTTCTTTGGCGTTGACCCTAGCACCAAGGCCTTAAGCTCTTCTTTTCTTGGCTTTCTGGAGGGGGAACGCCCTATGAGTTATCTGGGAGTCCCTCTGATCTCCACTTGCCTTCAAAAAGGGGACTGCCAGCGTCTTCTTGACTGTAATGTGAAGAAAGTCAAGCATTGGACTTGTAATTACCTGTCGTACACCGGTAGGGTTCAACTGATTAAATTGGGTGTATTTGGCCTCAGTATTATCCTTCCAAAAAAGTGATTCAAGATATGGAGTAGATTTTTTGAGCTTTCCTTTGAACGGGTACATGTTTCTTTATGAAGGAAGCCAAGGTGGCTTGGGCTGATGTTTGCCGTCCTGAAGAAGAAGGAGTCCTGGGCATTAACCGGATTGAGGTGTGGAACTTTTCTGCCATTTCTTGCCACATTTGGTCCATCATCACCTTCAGGCAGGATTCCCTTTGGCCAAGATGGGTTAAGTCCAACATTTTACTAGGAAAGAGCTTTTGGGATTTCTCATACCCAAGTGATTGTAGCTGGTCCTGGCGCAAGATTCTTATGGTTAGAGATATGATCTGCTCCTTTCCTCGGTATATTGTTGGGGATGGTAGTTAAATCGCCTTGTGGTTAGATTAGTGGCATCCGATCAGCCTTATCATTCCTATTTTGAATGATAGGAATATTTTTGACTTGGGAATGGCTAGAAGAGCTAGGGTTAGTGATGTGATCTTGGGATCCTTGTGGGCCTAGCCTCTGTCCAATACCATTGAGCTTATAGAGCTTCGGGCAATTACTCCTAGCTTTTTTTGTCCTGCTCCGGATAGACTTAATAGAATTGTTTGGACTGTCAGTGGCTCTTGGGAGTTCTCCATTGCGAGTACGTAAGAGGCCCTATGGCTTAAGTGGCCTGTAGTTAGTTAGGCTTGCCTATTGTCGTGTACGTGGCGTGTCCACGACAAAACTTCATATTGTGGCTTGTCATTAGGGAGAGGTTAAGTACGCATGATAGATTGTTTACTTTTCATTCTAATCATAGCATGATCTGTGTTTTTGGGTGCATTCCTTTTGAGTCTCATGATCATCTATATTTTAAATGTCCTTTCAAGAATAGATTATGGTCTATTATCCAAAAGAAATGCAATTTTAACTAGCCTATGTTAAGTTGGCAGGGTATAATTGATAAAACTTTCTGTGAGTGGCAGTCCCTGGAACCCAGCATCAGTCTGCCGTATTGTTTTTGCAGCGCTGGTATACTACATCTGAAGAGCAGAATTTTCAGTTTTTCCAAAAATAGTATACTAACGTGGTTTTTTGTTTTGCAGATCTTGTGCAGTTTATCCGGTGAAGGTTGTTCTTTTGTAAAAAAATGGCCAAGCACCAACTAACCGATGGTTCCATGGTGAATGGCAGCTCCCAGACTCCATCTTCAATTAATCCTTCACTAGTAAAAGTTTGGTGACATTTGTTTCTGGGTGGGGTTCAGTCTCCATCTTTTCTCCTTTGTCTCTTTTCTTAGGGTAGTGCAATATGGCACTTGACAATGAGAGTTATTTAAAGCCATTGCCTTGGGTAACTTGCGAGATGGATGACTGCTCTTTCCTGGGTGATGAGAGCGGACCAGTGAAGATCTGATGCAGACCTTCCTCTGATGCAGACCTTCCTCTAGTTATCATACATTTTTTTGTGGCTAGGATGCATGACCCTTTTAGGATATGCATGTGGTTATCTTATTTACAGAGCTATGTATTGAGCTTTACTTCGCATTCGTTGTATTTGTTAGTTTCTGGGGTATGTGCCGTCTACTTGTTTTGCTGAGGGCCTATATGATCCTTCAGCATCTTGTCTTTGAGGTGTTATTGATGTTGTCTGAGGGGTCTCCCTCTGAGGTATGCCCCCCCTGTACTTTTACTCTTATTCAGGCAGTATTCATCTTGATGTTTGGCGTGTGGAGACATTAGTTGATGCCAGGTGCACCCAGTCTCTATGTGCCCCTCTATCGACCTTGGCAGATGCTGCAAGTTAAGGAGTATTGGTATGGTTTCTTAGGCTGAGTGATTGGCATGGAATACTGGTTTGGCTCAAGCAGCGTCCTCAATTGGTGATGGTGTATGGTTATGTTGACTGTTGTGGATTGTTGATGTTACCTTCATGGTTATCACAATTATGCATTGGCAATATTTGTCTAGGGTTGCACCTACCTGCTTTGGCATGTTTACAGATAGTCCAGCAGAGTGTTCTTCTTTTGGTGCTTTGGTTTTAGTGGTTATATATTACCTCTTTTGTATGCAAGTGTGCATTGTTGTATTCCTAGGGTATGCCCCTTGTGTATGTTGTACTATTGTTTCAGCGGTTAATATATATTTTTATTTACTAAAAAATTCTTTACTTAATCTTATTGCTCCAACAATGCACAACATTGAAACTAATAATCATGTTGGAAATAATGGAAAATTTTCTTCTACCAATTAAACATATGTATGGCACTTTTGTCTTGGTCATATATGTACCGCCCTGAATTTATTTCCAGAACGTTAATGCCGAATACACAGGAATCAGATAAAATTCTATAATTATCGAAAGTCTCCCAAACGGTAAGTCAGAGCATGCACTAATAATTCTCAAGATACATCGATATTTGACATAGGGGCCCAAAGCTTTTATACAATCCAAATATTTCTCCAACACGGAGTTTCAAAACAAAACCTAAGTAATACTAACTTATCTCAGTTGTTACACTTAAATGTCAATACTAACTCTGAAATAAGGCAGCTAACTCTTGGTCACATAGCTAGCCCTTTAAGTCCAAAATCCCACCTACTAATCACCTGAAAGAAAAAACAATAATGGAATAAGCCAAATGCCCAGTAAGGTTGCTCAAAGGACCAATCAGTCGGAAACAAAACATCTGAGAAGAAATTTCGAAAGTACAAAATTTTTCCAATGGAACAGATAATCAAACCAGATTTCGAATGTCAAAACATATCTGAATACAAAGATAGACACAAAAGTTTCAATGGAACGGACATCAAACCAGATTTCAAATGTCAAATTATATCTGAAAGACAATATTTCAAAGGCACACCAGTTTCGATGGAACAGAGGTCAGACCAAATATCAAATGTTAAAATATATTTGAGTACGGAGACAGACACTAGCAGACCAAATATCAAATGTCAAAGTATATCTGAGTACGGAGATGGACACTAGAGAGCTATTCAGAAAGTGGTCTCATACATCATTCTGACATATGAGGCCGGTTCAGAAAGTAAGATCGCGATCTCTAGCTCAACTCTCCTTAGCTAGCCCACGTTTCAATCTATGTGGGTAAGTTGAAAATAACTCACATACACTGTGACCTGGCTCATAAAGTCACCAAAACAAAAATCTCAAGATAACCATTATCAAATTCCGGACATGTCAAACAATATCCAAAGTTTACGAAATAATGGTAACCATTAATCACTGAAACAACGATTTCAATATGGCAAATTCTGAGGTCAGACAAATTCCAACAAAAATTGAATTCCACAAGTCATGGTATTGAAAAACATATTACCCACGATGAAGCTCAAAACAAAAGGAGAAGAAGAATTGCTTAACTCCATTTGAAGAAGTTTGGAATTTAAAAAGAAACTAAGGACTTACATGAGCCATTTATCCATCGCTGATTTGAATTTCAAAAGTAAACCCTTACCTTAATCAAGATTTTGAGAAATACAAATCCTTAAGCTTCATCTTAGAACTCACGAGCTTCCTAAGCCTTCTCTCTCTCTTTCTTGCACACCTTCCCAAGCCTCTCTCTCTCTCTCTCTCTCTCTCTCTCTCGCAAAGGAAAAAGGGAAACAGAGAACCCCAAAAAGGTTGGAAAGGTAATATGACAACTATTTATATGGGAAATTTTTTTTAACTTCTATTCGACCAAAAACTGTATTCATTCAAATGAAAACTTTTCATTCATCCAAAAACTTCAACCGAAATCTTTTCATTGGAATGAAAACTTCGACCGAAAACTTTTCATTCGAATCAAAACTTCGACCGAAGACTTTTCATTCCAACCCAAAACCTCAACCGAAAACTTTTCATTCGAATGAAAACTTCAACCGAAACTTTTCATTCGAATGAAAACTTCAACCGAAAACTTATCATTCGAATGAAAACTTCAACCGAAAACTTATCATTCAACCGAAAAGTTGAAAGCTTTTCATTCGAATGAAAAATTCAACTGAAGACTTTTCATTCAACCCATAACTTCAACCGAAAACTTTTCATTCGACTTAATTCTTCAGAAATGATTTGATCGTTTCCTTCTACTGGTGAAAACTTAAAATCACAAACAAACATGACAATCGACCATAAGTTCAAAGACGAACATATCTTTGAAAATCAAAAGATAGTAAATAAATTCTCGTATATAAAACGAAAGATGACATAAGAACCCTTACTTTAAGGTACCAAATATATACATATATAAAGCTAGAAATTTGTCACTACAAGGAGTCCAAGAAAGTTCTTTAAGGCCTAATACTTAATCCAAAATCGGTATAATTTTTAAATTATTACCTACGCAAGTGGCCAAAAATCCGAGGCATTACATCCCCCCCCCCCCCAAATAATTCCGTTCTCGAAATTGAATGTTCCTTAATCATCAACTATCTTCTTGCTTTTGAACACGAGTCAATACATTCCTCATACCATAACTGAAAATTCTAACTTCGAAATATGTATGGCTTAACTAGCCTACTACAACATTCGAAATTCAACGAATGAAATCAATCTCCAATAACGCCTCCTTTGCGCTACTCTGATATTATAGCAAACCTACTTTACACAATCTGGATACACGCTTAATTTCAAGCCTGAGGTGTACCAAGTACTAAGCAATTTCTCCTCAAAATATATTCATCTTGCTCCTTAAAGTATTTATACTTGGCTAACAAATGAAACACGTTGAATTAAGTTACTCCAATCAAAATTTCAAATTATCTGAAACCAATAAAATACCGACAGGCTCGCGTTGAGCCATTATGCTAACACATCAAACCATAGCCTTGGTACAATGCCTAACATTGACACACTTAACTTCAACGTACACAAAAAGTAGTAACCAATCTTCACATTAATCACAAAGGATTTATACTCTATAATTTTCAAATCAAAATTTACGCCCGAACAAAGTCACAAATAGAGCCATTTCAATACGCTCTTGATAACATTTCGCTAACAACTTAGTGTAACTTATAACTAAAGTTACTAAATTATTGGTACGCTTTCTGCCCAATGCTTCACCCACACTGTTATACTTTCAAATATGATTATCCATGGTCAAATCACCAACATCGAATATTCCAAGATTCTATACTCAAAAATATTTTATTATTTTAAACATACGATTTCATAAGGCAACATCGAGCTCAACTTCTTGCCCATATTTGTCAACTACAAAAGACCACAAATTCAAAATCTAAGGCTTAACTAAAATTGCAATGACATAATACCTATGTAATTCACCAGCCAAACCATGAGATCACCTAATGATCAATAAACCCCATCTAATTTTATTTTGACATCAAAATCAAAACCATCAGATAACATTTGAAGCATCCTACATCGACATAGCCAATATGAGAAACCAATATCAATAAGCACTTACTTGTCATATTGTAATATCCCGAACTTCGGGAGCTGTTTAAAATAGTCATCTGTGATCTAAAAAATAAACGGGCGCTAATTTTGAGTAATGCTCGGGGATTAGTAGTGCATTAAAGCTTAAAAATATTTAGGGACAAAAATATAATTTTTGAATTCTAAGGGGGCATCTTCGTAATTTTGGAAAACTTTGGGGCTAATTGTAAATTAATGTTTCTAGAGACAAAAAAAATAATCAAATGGGTGATAGTATATGCTTCAGTGGCATTCAATTTAATTAGTCGAGATTAGACCAAATTTGTGGCTTTGATGTAATTATACAAAAGTTCGGGTTAGTTTGAAATTATGAAAATCTTGGGGGTTAATTTGTAAATTCTGAAAATACACATTAGGTGTCAATTTTTAGGGAAATTGGCCCCGTAGATGCCACCTCTTGCTTTTGTGGATGACTAATGCAAGTATATTGTAAACAAATGGAAGGATAAATCTAAAGAGAAAGAGAAAAAAAATCTGAGGAAAAAAAAAGAAACAGAAGAGGAAACTTTCCATTTGGGAAAGCATCCATTTCGGGTAAGATGAACAGTAATCGAGAAAGGAGAAAACAGCCATGGAAAACATGGAGAAAGAGAGAGCTTCGGGGGGAAGAAGGAAATAGAGATAGAAGAGAAGAGAGAAATTCGGGCAAGCGAGGAAATGAAAGAGGAAAAAGGGATTGAGAAATACTTCCAAGGGTAAAAATTTCACCTTTTCAGTGTGTGTTTTGAAGATTTAGTGTGTGTTCTTCGGGTTTGGGGATTTGATTGGAATGGTATGTGTTTAATTATGTGTAATTGATGTATATAAATTGGGTTAGGGCATGAGCAATGGGATCGTAATGAGTTTAATTGGTTTAAGATAAGTTATTGAAAGAATCCATGGGTGATTGTGGATTGAATAAACCCAGGTATACAGTTGATTGAATAAGGAAGAAGATATGTGTGTGTTCTGAAGGTGTAATAGTGTGTGTTCGAATTTGACCGTAGATGTTTTTGTCGCTAAAAATGAAAACTTAATTAACAGTTTCTAATCCAAATTTTTAGAAATAGTTAGAGTTAGATTTAGCCCAAGTATAAAAAATAGACCCTAGTTATTTTTAAGAGGCCTATTTCGTGGAAACATTTTGGATTTTTCAGATGTCGGGAAAGGGGTTAAACGATGCGAGAAGCTTGGAACTTTACAGTGAAATTTACAATATCTAACTAGCGCAGTTTCCCACGAAACTTTTATGAGAGCCCTAGAATGTTGAGAAGTTTTACTTTCCAAAATTTTGGGTCGTCACGAAGTCATTAGCTATTTTTGGCCGAACAGGCTTTTAAGCGCTCAGTCCGGAAATCGGTTCGGGATTTTCGGGCGAAACTTTTATAAAATACATTTTAGTCCGATAATGACTTAAAGATGCTTAAAATATTATTTTAAGACATTTTTGGAATCTTTTTGGTGCCCGAAACCCCCAAGGGCATTTTGGTAATTTGCCACCCCGAGGGGGTATTTTGGTAATTTGACCTAAGAAATGTATTTTTGCATAAATTCATATATGGGAAGCTTAATTTAGTGATTTACTTAGGGGAAGGTCGTTTGGGTGATTTAAGTCTGAGAGGAGCATTTCGGTAATTTTATACCTCAGGGGCATTTCGGTAATTTTATATACCCGGTGAGGTGTGGTTCATTTTGGGAGTTTATGTGAGTTCTTATTAAGTTAAATTTTTTTTCCGTAGGCTGTATTCTAATGATTTGATTATTCTGTTTAGGTTAAGGCTTAAAGACCTTCTAGTTAGGCTAATTTAGTCGCGGATCCAGGTAAGGGATTCTATCTGAACCTTGGGTAAGCACTTTCGTCCGAACCCTTATTTGATAACTCGTACTTGTAAGTACTCCTTTGAATTACTTATGACTAATGTCGAACTCTGAAGTATGCTTTGAAATTAGCATGTTCTTGTTCAGAAAACCCTAATATTGAACCTGGATTGATTATTTAGAAATCTTGTGATGCTCACCTGTTATTGTGTACTGAGCATATTTGACAATTGTCTGTATCCGTTCTTCCGGATTGTTGTGATTTAAACTCGACAATTATTTTCAATCATTTTTGTCGTTTATCTGTGATTTTTCTTCTAAAAATTCCAAATATTGACTTGTGTCAGTATGATTATTGTTATTGCAATCTAAATTGATTTCGGTGATTGAGCTTATGTTAATGCTCATTGATATTGTTGATTTTTCTGTGTTGACCTGGGTTTCTGTTCTGTGGGAGGGCGTAATAATGCTGGTCTGAATCCTGCAGGAAAAGCAAGCTAGTACCCATGTGGACTAGTATTTTGGTACATCATGCATGTGTACACTCGGTTAGCGTGCCGAAATGGCATTGCAATTGCCCAGGATCAATGTTGATTTTTTATTTTCTCTATTCTATATATTGCCGTGACTGCTACGTAATGACCGAAAAGTATTCTCTGAAATAAATTATGCTTGGGTTAAAGTCCCTTGAGAAATGCAGTGTATTTTGAAAAGAACTAGCTCAGATGATCTGTGTACGTTTGAAATACCTCGAGAAAATCTTCATTGTATTTTGGAAATGATGGCTCTGAAAATGATCTGTTATTGATTGTTTTGGAACCCGTCGTGATTGTATTTGGCGATTTTGGTATCTTATTTCTGATGAATTTTTTATCCTATTTGAAAATCATTGAGGTGTGGCCGTTTGAATTATTCTAGAAATCTTTGTTAGTTGAATTCTCGGAATCATCTTGTAATCCTTTTGTTGGTCCTTGTATGACCTTACTGAGCTATTAAAAGCTTACCCTTCGTTTGACTCCCTTCTACAGGTGATGATCAGTAGTAGATTGTTCGGGGATGGGTTGGAGACTGAGTGAGATTTTGATGAGCCCATCACTACGATATAGTAAGACCCCTGCGTGGGTTGGTACTGTTGTTTGATCTTAAAAATTTTGAATTGCGAAGAACCTAAGCTGTAATAGTTTAATCTAAGCAATTGTGATATAGTATTTTGAGAAATCTGAGTTGATGCTGAATTAGATGATTTGGAATATGTGTTAGTGAACATGTCTGACAGGTTTGATGTGATCTGGTAGTTTAATGACCAGAGAGTTCAGGGCGGCAGAGCTCCAGATTTTTGGGGATGTTACAGTTGGTATCAGAGCAGTTCAATCTTGTGGTACTTAGAGCTTAAGTATATGATTTTGTAGGCACAGAACCACAGAGTATAGGTAACCCAATGTTGTGGAATCATATTCCAGTTAATGAGAATGGGGTAGGATGGTGGTAATGTTAAGAAGTCTGCCTTTGGCTGGTCATTATATTGTCCTTTAGACCTGTGTTGATATAACCCAAATAATTGTTTACTGTATTAGATGGTCGGCACTCGGTGCACTGGCAGTAAAGATAGTACGGAGGACCGAGAGGTTCCTGATAGATAAGATTCTAACAGGTTTGTATGAGATGAGTAGGGATTTAGGATTTTACCCGGTATGGGAAAGACTTGACCAGACAATCTTTAGATTAGGCAATGTACTCTATGGAGGTTTTATGATTCTAGAGAGCCACCTCTACCTAATTGGGGGAAACAACAGAACCCAGAATTGATGACTATGATTCTAAACACTATGAACTTGATTCTGACTTTGATTACACAGAATCTGGCTAACCAACCGCAAATATTACCGAATTTGGCCCAACCATAACCATAACCTCGGGATGAGAGTGTCTTGGGTGAACTTAATAAATGAAATGACTAGCTACAGGGAGTTATTGAACCCTATAGGGACAGTGAATTGTATTAGCAAAATGGAGAAAATTTTGAGCAACTGATCGTCTTAATTTTGAGTAACTGTGAGTGAAATGACGAAAGATTTAATTTGTTGGATACAAACTGAGAGACGAGGTTGATAAGGGGTGGAAAGAGTATCGAAGAATCTGATTTATCAGAAATTGATTTATGTCATTTGAGAACCTTTTAGAGAATTATTTTTGACCGGTATTTGCTAGATTTCGTGAATAGATGTGAAGAAGTTGTTGATGCAAAATAATAGATTTAGAGTGGATAGACAAGGTTGAGATGTAATTTCTTGTTTTGCTAGAATTGCAGTAAAGATGTTATTGAGGGAGGCAGATAGCTGTCGGAAGCCTGAGTGGGGGCTTGACCTTGACTAAGAGATGCGGTGATCTTGCTCGATTGGCGAGCTATGTGGAATGTTTTTATTTGGTGTATGTTTTGGAACATTCTAAGTTTGATAATGAAGGAAGGCATGAGTAACCACAGGGCGAATGGTAGAGAGATAGATAAGAATTTAAAAAAAAAAACAGATTTGTAGAAATTGATAGGCGTTAGCAATTTTTACAATCAGGACAACACCGTGCCTGAAGTTAGTTTGGGCCAGAATCAGCAATTCAGGGCCACTTCGATTATACTATGATTTGGAGAGAGTTCTGAAAGTCAAGTGAGGCATAATATGGGATGTGGGGGAGCGCAGGATAAAGGCGCTTGACTAGCTCAGAGTACTAGAGTTGAACTATCACAGGGTTCCAAAGTTTTACTTACCTAGAGTACTGGTCAGGGTGGCGGGTCAGTTTTTTGGTGACCCCATGTGGTAAATACGATAGAAGTCAGAGTGGTGAGTTATGTAATAAAGTGACCAGATGATGTGTTAAGCATGACAGTACAGAGCAGTAAGTTTGAAATTGTCTGTTTGTGAAAATAATCAGAGGGGTACCATTGCTAGTGTAATAGCGAGCAGTGTTTCTCGACAAGAAGAGGACAAGATCAGTAGGGGCTGAGGCCCAGGATATCAGTTGAGGTTTGTCTAACACATGTTTAGGATGTTGTCACATCCGATGACGTGGTGCCAGGTACACTACCGGTTAATCCATTAGATGTTCGTATATGGTTTGATTTTGGAGCATCAAGTACCTTTGTATCCCTTACCTTCACATAGTGATTTAAAGTGAAACTTATCTGTTAAGAACTGATACTGTGTTAGTTACTCCGTTGGGAGAGTTTTTGACTATTTTGTGGTTTTTAGTGAATATACAGTCTTTGTTTGGGATAGAGATCCTTTTATGGACCTCGTTCTGTTTGTTCTTCAGGATTTTGATATCATACTAGGTATGAATTAGTGATTTGCTAATCATGCATCCGATATTGTTAGGGAAACCCTAGTCATATTTGATAAGTTTATAAGTGATGCACAATAGTTAAGTTGATAATTTGATTTATGAGTAAGAATAGTGCTTTGGAAAGATGACTGGCGTTAAGACTGAAGGTTTGGTTTAAGGGTACAAGAAGGGATTTGGAATTTTACTCTGTCATCTGATTCATTCTTTTACACATTAAACTCAAGTGCGACTTAATTGAATGTCAGCTTACCCTAAGACGTCGGGGAAGATGTCATTCATATTAAGTCGGTTTATCCCTTCTTCAAAATTATGCTGATTCGTTCATCTATTTTCTTCTGAATCTATTTGGGCTTGATGGGGAAGTATCTGACTCACTGACCATGGGAAAGATACGAATTCTATTAAGGACCAATAACCTTTTCCAATTTGGATTGCTCTTAGTCGTTGGGTTGACTTTGCTTCTTCAGACCCGTATCATTTTTTTTTGTGTCCGTCATTTCTTCTAGAATGTCACAGAATTCTATTGTGAACTCCGAGAGCCAATATGCATGATTTTGTTAAAAAAAAATTATGTTTTGATTGCCTAATTGCGATTATTATTATCATTATTGGTATAGTTTTCCTTACCTGGATATTAGGTTTGGTAGATTCCTAAGCCTCAGATAATCTGTGAGCGAGAATAGACTCTGGGAATGTGGATTAGGTTTGGATAAGCTATTCGATGATTCCGTATAAGATTGAGATCTGGGCTGAATATATGATGATAGACCGAATGTTACTTGCTTTTGGAAATAGAAATGTTATAAACTTTAACCGAAACAGATGATTGAAGGGTAAGACTATAGATTTTTGGTAAATAATGAGATTGTTAGATGGAAATGCTGTGATGACTTAGAGCCTTGCACTCTAGTGAAGTTCAATACATAGATATGTAGAATCATATTTTGCATTATGTTATGATAACACACCTCTCTGTAATGAATTCAGACACAGTGTGGATTCATTTAACTTAAAAGATAACACCTATCACCATAATTACTTCGGTAACAGTTTGGACCCATTTGAGATAAAGCACCAGAGTGTACAGTGAAACTGTAGTTGTTACAGTTCTCTGTCATTCTGTGAAGTGTACACAGAATCGTAAGTATGCAATACATAGATATGTTAAGATAACACGCCTCTCGATGATGAACTTGGCAATAATTTGGACTCGTTGTTTTGAGGTACTAAAGTGTGTAGTGAAAGCCTAGTGGCTACAGTTTTGTTATCTGTTGTGAGGTGTAAATACTTATATGAATTAATTAACCTACCCAGGTTAGCCTTGGTAAACCGCAGGTCATGTATGACCATTATTTCGTATTTTAATATGCCTTGATCGTAAAGTTGAGCTTATAATCATAAGTGAATTGTGCAAATAATGGGATCTCTGGTGTAGTAGTAGCATAAGAGAGGGAAAATCTGTCGTATTAGAGCTTGACTTAATCTGTTTGATATGCACAAAATTTAGAGTGGTGTAGGTTCTGCTCAGTGAGTTCTGTATCCATTAAATCATCATCCATGAAATTCTGGACTAGTTAGAGTAAAGTGATTATCCGACAGGATTTTTGTTTAGTGTTATGATTTGGATTTAAACAGTTGTATTTGGGTATTCATGGGACAAAAATCTAGGTGCGAAAGTCAAAGGTAGCGTAGTTGCCAAGAGATAGTTATCAGAGTGGCACAGCGGAGGCATAGTTCCTGGACGCCATAAGTGATAAAAAATTCGCGAGGAAATTTTGAGGACAAATTTTTTGTAAGGGGGGAAGAATGTAATATCCCGAACTTCGGGAGCTGTTTAAAATAGTCATCCGTGATCCAAAAAATAAACGGGCACAAATTTTGAGTAATAATCGGGGATTAGTAGTGCATTGAAGCTTTAAAATATTTTGGGGCAAAAATGTAATTTTTGAATTCTGGGGGGGCATCTTCGTAATTTTGGAAAACTTTGGGGCTAATTGTAAATTAATGTTTGTAGTGATGAAAAAAATAATCAAATGGGTGATAGTATATGCTTCAGTGCCATTTAATTTAGTTAGTTGAGATTAGACCAAATTTGGGTCTTCGATGTAATTATACAAAAGTTTGGGGTTAGTTTGTAATTATGAAAATCTTGGGGGTTGATTTGTAAATTCTGAAAATACACATTAGGTGTCAAGTTTTAGGGGAACTGGCCCCGTAGATGCCACCTCTTGCTTTTGTGGATGACTAATGCAAGTATATTGTAAACAAATGGAAGGATAAGTCTAAAGAGAAAGAGAAAAAAAATCTGAGGAAAAAAAAAAGAAACAGAAGAGGAAACTTTCCATTTGGGAAAGCATCCATTTCGGGTAAGATGAACAGTAACCGAGAAAGAAGAAAATAGCCATGGAAAATAGGGAGAAGAGAGAGAGCTTCTGGGGGAAGAAGGACATAGAGATAGAAGAGAAGAGAGAAATTCAGGCAAGGGAAGAAAGGAAAGAGGAAAAAGGGATTGAGAAATACTTTCAAGGGTAAAAATTTCACCTTTTCAGTGTGTGTTTTGAATATTTAGTGTGTGTTCTTCGGGTTTGGGGATTTGATTCGAATGATATGTGTTTAATTGATGTATATAAATTGGGTTAGGGCATGAGCAATGGAATCGTAATGAGTTTAATTGGTTTAAGATAAGTTATTGAAAGAATCCATGCGTGATTGTGGGTTGAATAAACCCAGGTATACAGCTGATTGAATAAGAAAGAAGATATGTGTGTTCGAATTTGAACAGTAGATGTTTTCGTCGCTAAAAAATAAAACTTAATTAACAGTTTCTAATCAAAATTTTTAGAAATAGTTAGAGTCAGATTTAGCCAAAGTATAAAAAGTAGACCCTAGTTATTCTTAAGAGGCCTACTTCGTGGAAAAAGTTCAGATTTTTCAGATGTCAGGAATGGGGTTAAACGATACGGGAATCTTGGAACTTTACAATGAAATTTACAATATCTAACTAGTGCAGTTTTGCACGAAACTTTTATGAGAACCCTAGAATACTGAGAAGTTTTACTTTCCATAATTTTGGGTCGTCCCGAAGTCATTAGTTATTTTTGGCTGAACAGGCTTTTAAGCGTTCGGTCTTGAAATCGATTTAGGATTTTTGGGTGAAACTTTTATAAAATATGTTTTAGTTCGATAATGACTTCAGGATGCTTAAATTTTTATTTTAAGACGTTTTTGGAATCTTTTTGGTGCCAAAAACCCCCAGGAGCATTTTAGTAATTTGCTATCCTTAGGGGGTATTTTGGTAATTTGACCTAAGAAATGTATTTTTGCATAAATTCATATATGGGAAGCTTATTTTAGTGATTCTACTTAGGGGAAGGCAGTTTGGGTGATTTAAGTCTGAGAGGGGCTTTTTGGTAATTTTACACCCCAGGGGCATTTCGGTAATTTTACATACCCGGTGAGGGGGGTTCATTTTGAGAGTTTGTGTGAGTTCGTATTAAGTTAAAATTTTGTTCGGTAGGTTGTATTCTAATGATTTGATTATTCTGTTTAGGTTAAGGCTTAAAGACATTCCCGTTAGGATAATTTAACTGCGGATCTAGGTAAAGGATTCTATCTGAACCTTGGATAAGCACTTTCGTCTAAACCCTGTTCATACCCTATTCTGGTCGCACCCCAGGACCCGCTAAGGGACCCACTTTGCACGACACATCACCCAGTCAGCGGTCAACTTCTCAACACTCGAGGGCCGGTCAAAGCAACGCATGCTCAAGTCACGTGAACCATTCGTGAAGCGACTTTGGCGTGCCTTCCACCCCAAGGGGTCCCCGCTAAGGGACCCACTTTGCACGACACATCACCCAGTCAGCGGTCAACTTCTCAACACTCGAGGGCCGGTCAAAGCAACGCATGCTCAAGTCACGTGAACCATTCGTGAAGCGACTTCGGCGTGCCTTCCACCCCAAGGGGTCGGCCTCCCTCTGGGTTCGGCCACCCCAAGGGTCGGCCTCCCTTGGGGGTCGGCCACCCCAAGGGGTCGGCCACCCTTGGGGGTCGGCCACCTGCCAATGGGACGCCCACCTTTGACCGTGGCCGTTGTCACGACGACCGTCCCTCGCGGCCGCGCTCCGCCATAGTCGCGACGACCGTCGCTCTCGGCCGTGCTCCTTCGTCGCGGCCACCCGCTCGTAGTCGGCCACCGTCACTTGTGGCCGCTCTGTCGCCATGACAACCGTCGCTCACGGTCGCCGCCATCCACGACGACCCTTGTCGCTCAGATCACTCTACGACCCTCGTCGCCCGCACTCAACCGCGCCCCATGCGCTGCAATCATGTTATATGCTCACGGGATAGGCTACTCTGCCAGGACACTATCTCCGCCGGGGTGCCTGCGTGGCTGGCCTACGTGCTCTGGCACTGGGGGCTCGTGTCGGCACCCCTAAGGACTATGACCCCCGGGTCACTCCGAGATGGGAGCAGGTCTTCGGAAGGGCATCTTGCCTAGTCCACCTGGCAGCTGGGCGTCGGGTCTTCCCCACCGCTGCCAGGACCGTGGGATTCAGTAAGGGCTTGGACTGGAGGCTGGGGCAACGGGCTACTCTGACCATGCTACCGCGGCATGATCAGTCTCTTCAGACAGGCAGAGAGGCGTCGCAAGGGCAGGGCAGCACGAACTTAGGGACCGGCAGTCCCAACGGAGGATCAGTGCTTTGGCCCCCTGGCGACGTGTCGTTCCCGGGGGGTGACACATGTCAACTTATGACACATGCACGTTTTTGCCTATAAATAGTGGACTCCGGAGCTTTTTTCAAGCATCTTTTTCTCTCATTTTGAGCTTTTCACTTTCTCTCTCTAAAACGACATTCTCTCTGGAATTCTAGTGAGAGAAACACACTTGGCTCACGTCCACGAACCCTTGACGCTGCACCCTTGTCACGGACTGTAGACTGTCGGTCCTGTTCATCGTCACCCTGCCTGCGCAGCGCTGCCAGCCCTCGCGACCTATCTGGGGAGCCTTGCCCTTGGCCCTTATGCCGTCCTTGCTGTCTCTCGCGTTGCCTACCTGGAAGCCGACTCAGACCGCATCCTTTGTGGCACCTCCACGTAACCGCGAACCATTTTCCGCATCATCAAACCCTTATTTGATAACTCGTAATTGTAAGTACTCCTTTGAATTACTTATGACGAATGTCGAAATCTGAAGTATGCATTAATATCGGCATGTTCTTGTCCAGAAAATCCTAATATTGAACCTAGATCGATTATTTAAAAATCTTGTGATGCTCGCCTGTTATTGTGTACTGAGCAGATTTGACAATTGTCTGTATCTGTTCTTCCGGATTGTTGTGCTTAAAACTCGATAATTATTCGCAATCGTTTTTGTCGTTTATCTGTGATTTTTCTTCTGAAAATTTCGAATGCTGAGTTGTGTCAGTATGATTATTGTTATTGGAATCTGAATTGATTTCGGTGATTGAGCTTATGTTAATGCTCATTGATAGTGTTGATTTTTCTGTGTTGACCTGGGTTTCTGTCTGTGAGAGGGCGTAATAAGGCTGATTTGAATCCTACAGGAAAAGCAGGCTAGTACCCAAGTGGACTAGTTTTTTGGTACATCATGCATGTGTACACTCAGTTGGTGTGCCGGAATGACATTGCAATTGCCCAGGATCAATGTTGATTTTTTATTTTCTCTGTTCTGTATATTGTCGTGACTGTTACGGTAATGATTTGAAAGTATTCTCTAAAATAAATTATGCACGGGTTAAAGTCCCTTGAGAAATTTAGTGTATTTTGAAAAGAACTGGCTTAGATGACCTGTGTACATTTGAAATACCTCGAGAAAATCTTCATTGTATTTTGGAAATGATGACTCCGGAAATGATCTGTTATTGATTTTTTGGAACCCGTCGTGATTGTATTTGGCGATTTTGGTATCTTATTTCTGATGATTTTTTTTATCATATTTGAAAATCATTGAGTTGTGGCCATTTGAATTATTCTAAAAATCTTCGTCAGTTGAATTCTCAAAATCGTCTTGTAATCCTTTTGTTAGTCCTTGAATGACCTTATTGTGCTCTTAAAAGCTCACCCTTCGTTTGACTCCCTTCTGCAGGTGATGATCAGTCGTAGATTGTTTGGGGATGGGTTAGAGACTGAGTGAGATTCTGATGAGCCCATCACTACGGTATAGTAAGACCCCTGCGTGGGTCGGTACTGTTATTTGATCTTAGAATTTTGAATTGCAAAGATTCTAAGCTGTAATAGTTTAATCTAAGCAATTGTGATCCAGTATTTTGAGAAATCTGAGTTGATGCTGAATTAGATGATTTGGAATATGAGTTAGTGAACGTGTCTGATAGGTTTGATGTGATCTGGTAGGTTAACGACCCGGGAGTTCGGGGTGGCAGAGCTCCGGATTTCTGGGGATGTTACACATACCAAAGGCCACCACACTTTCGCTATGCACCCTGATTCCTCAAATAAAACCAGCTCAAACTATTATCAAATTTATCATAGAGAAAAACATATTATTCTTAATTTCACATATATCGCGCATCTACCAAAGTTTAAGTCTTTAAACTACCACATCATTTATATCTCTCAGTCACAGCCTTTATAGGTAGCTTATAGTTTTCAGAGTTATTCGTCAGAAGATCATAATCATCCTCTTTTGCAAAGCAACCCATATTGGCATTATTGGAAGACAATCAGTGCATTCCCCCAAAATAACATCAAATTGTTTCATATCCAAAAAAATTATGTCAATTCTTAAATATTTGTACTCAATACTGATGGGGCAAAATTATAAATCATAAGGGTCACCACAGGATCCCATTAAAGTATCTACATATGGATATGTTTCAGATTTCTAGGTTCAACACTTAGATGCTAGCAAAAGGATATCGAAACAAATGAATAAAGAGGCAATATGCCCTAGTAATGCCAAATCTTCCTTTCAAATTTCACACAAAATATCTGTCTCCATATCACTTGTATCTTGAGATCACAACCTTTTTACATACACTACTTGATAGAGCTGCTCATGGATATCCAAAGATCATAGTCCTAACCATCTATTATTCTCTTTGATTACACTTAAAATTTTTAAATCCCGAAGGCAACTAACATTCGTTCTACGATTGCATACTCAACCCAAATCCAAAATTTATGGCCAAATCTCAATCTTATGCTCTAATAGAAAATAAATTCTCCAAACTTAATCTACCTTTCCAAGGTTTAATCCCAATTACAAATATCTTAGGCTTATGAGTTTACAGAATCTCAAACCTAAGCTTAGATACCATCTGTAACGCCCGAATTTATTTCTAGAACGTTAATGCCGAAAACACAGGGATAAGATAAAATCCTATAATTATCGAAAGTCTCCGAAATGGTAAATCAGAGCATGCACTAATATTTCTGAAGATTCATCAATATCTAACATAGGGACCCAAAGCTTTTATACAATCTAAATATTTCTCCAACACGGAGTTTCGAAACAAAACCTAAGTAATACTAACTTATCTCAGTTGTTACACTTAAATGTCAATACTAACTCTGAATAAGCCAGCTAACTCTTGGTCACACAGCTAGCCCTTCAAATCCGAAATCCCACCTACTAATCACCTGAAAGGAACAACAATAAGGGAATGAGCCAAATGCCCAGAAAGGCCGCTCAAATGACCAATCAATCAGAAACAAAAATATCTGAGAAACAAAATTTCGGAAGTACAAAATTTTTTCAACGGAACGGATAATCAAACCAGATTTCGAATGTCAAAACATATCTGAATACAAAGACAGACACAAAAGTTTCAACGGAACGGACATCAAACCAAATTTCAAATGTCAAATTATATCTGAAAGACAATATTTCAAAGGCACACTAGTCTTGACTGAACAGAGGTCAGACGAAATATCAAATGTCAAAATATATCTGAGTATGAAGACAGACACTAGCAGACCAAATATCAAATGTCAAAATATATCTGAGTACAGAAATGGACACTAGATAGCCATTTAGAAAGTGGTCACATACATCATTCCTGACATATGAGGCCGGTTCAGAAAGTAAGATCATGATCGCTAGTTCAACTCCCTAGAGCTAGCCCATGTTTCAATCCATGTGGGTAAGTCAAAAATAAGTCACATACACTGTGACATGGCTCATAAAGTCACCAAAATAAAAATCTCAAGATAACCATCATCAAATACCGGACATGTCAAACAATATCCAAAGTTTACGAAATAATGATAACCATTAATCACTGAAACAACGATATCAATATTGCAAATTCTGAGGTCAGACAAATTTCAACAAAAATCGAATTCCACAAGTCATAGTATTGAAAAACATATTACTCATAATGAAGCTCAAAACAAAGGAGAAGAAGAATCGCTTAACTCCATTTGAAGAAGTTCGGATTTTAAAAAGAAACTAAGGACTTACGTGAGCGATTATTCCATCGCTGATTCGAATTTCAAAAGTAAACCCTTACCTTAATCAAGCTTTTGAGAAATACAAATCCTTAAGCTTCATCGTAGAATTCACGAGCTTCCAAGCCTTCTCTCTCTCTTTCTCGCAAGCCTTCCCAAGCCTTCTACCCTCTCTCTCTCTCTCTCTCTCTCTCTCCCTATCCCTCTTTCTCGCAAAAGAAAAAGGGAAACAGAGCACCCCAAAATGGTTGGAAAGGTAATATGACAACTATTTATATGGGACAAAAATTTAAGCTTTCATTCGACCAAAAACTGTTTTCATTCAAATGAAAACTTTTCATTCAAATGAAAACTTCAACCGAAAACTTTTCATTCAACCGAAACTTTTAATTCGAATCAAAACTTCAACCGAAAACTTTTTCTTCAAATGAAAACTTCAACCGAAAACTTTTCATTCGAATCAAAACTTCAACCGAAGACTTTTCATTGAACCCAAAACTTCAACCGAAAACTTTTCATGTGATTCAATTCTTCAGAAATGATTTGATCGTTTCCTTCTACTGGTGAAAGCTTAATATCACAAATAAACATGATAGTCGACCAAAGGTTCAAAGACAAACATATCTTTGAAAATCAAAAGATAGCAAATAAATTCTCGTATATAAAACGAAAGATGGCATAAGAACCCTTACTTTACGGTACCGAATATATATACATACATATATATATATATATATATATATATATATATATGTATATATATAAGGTTTGGATACTCATGTTTGGGCTGCTTTACGTGACGATCGCCATCTAAGTTTTGATGATTCTTTACTTGGTATGGTAGAAACTAGCTTATGCAATTGTCCCATGTATTTCAATTGTTATCCTAATTTCTCTATTTCTTTTCTCTGATCCTCATATTATGGATGTTCTGACTTTGGATATTAAGACACAGAGATTCAACATGCGACCAAATAAATATATATATGGGAGCTGATCCGTTGAGAGCGCTAGCAATATGGGTTAAGTTGCTAGCGCGATCTGGCATTCCATGCGCGATCTGTGGACTAGGAAAATCTTTTTTTTGTGTTTTTTTTTACGACCGTCCGCTACATAATGTAGCGGATGATTTTTGGACAAAGATACCCCTGATCCCCAATCTGAGAATGCCCGTATATTATAGGCACAGTATCCGTCTGCCACATAATGTGGCGGACAATCCAAACCCATTTCATCTCTTATTTCTGCTCCTTCATCTCTCTCTCTTCTTCCAAACCCATTTCTTCTCTTGTTTACCAACACAAAAGCACAAAAGTTGTGCATCAACCTATCTTCTTCCTCATTTTTTCTCTCTCTTCCACCGACCACAGCAGGCCACACCGGTCTCTCTCACCATCATCAAATAAATCTCTGAGCATACTCTTGCGGTTATTCTTGCCTTCTCACTTGACCCCTGCCTCCTCTCCAATACCGAACCACCTGGCCTTTGTATTTCTGTCAACAGTTGAACTGCCACATGGATCGGTCGTTCCTATCCAAAAGCCGCATTTGGGTCCCAAGTCCGTCTCGCCGTCTACGTGTCCTCTACCTAAGAGACCCGAAATATACGTATCTTGTAGCTCGTAGATTTTTGGGGTGATATGGTGAAATATAATTTTATTATTACTGGTTTTTCTGTTGTTTGTGTAATATGTTGATTGTGACTGATCATAGATAAGTTGGATCTAGGTAAATAAGCATGTGAACTGCTCTCACTGTTGGATCAGGACTGAGCAACAAAGTTTTTTGGTGATGGAATGGTTTTCTGTTGGAGATGAGAACGAAATGGTGGACAAAAGAATGTTAGACATTAACATTCCTTAACTTGCTCAGTTCGATTTGGAAGTAAAACCTTCACGGACAAGTTTTATTTTGCTTGAATAGATTTTTTGGTGATTGTGAGTGGACTCTTAAGTGGTAAAAATCAGAAAGGGATAATGGACTATATAATTGCACTTCACCCCCAGAAACGGGAGAAGAAATGGGTTTGGTAGAAGAGAGAGAGACGGAACAGCTACAAAAACAAGAAAAGAAATGGGTTTGGATTGTTCGCCACATTATGTGGCGGACGGATACTGTGCCTATAAAATACAATGTTCTCAGATCGGGGATCGGGGGTATTTTTGTCCAAAAATTGTCCACTACATAATGTAGCGGACGGACTTAAAAAAACGCAAAAAAAAGATTTGGACCGTTCACAGATCGCGCTAGCAACTTAACTCATTTTACTAGCGCTCTCAACGGATTAGCTCCCTATATATATATATAGAAGTTCGTCGCTACAAGGAGTCCAAGAAAGTTCTTTAAAGTCTAATACTTAATCTAAAATCTGTATAATTTTTAAATTATTACCTACGCAAGTGGCCAAAAATCCAAGGCATTACAATATATTAATCTTATTAGGACAAAGACTAGTTAAAGGTGGTCCTTTAGACTTTTTAGAAGTAGAAACACCTCCGATCTGCGAATGTTGTATAGAGAGTAAACCGATAAAAGCTGCTTGTGGCGAACTACCTCAAAAAAATCTTGTGAAGGACTTTGATTCGGAGTCGCCATCTTATTTAATTAAAGGAAAATAAGTAAAACCTAAAAGGATGACTCAAAAGGTGTCCAAGAAGGACGACTAGTCTATCGAAACAAATAGAGGGGTCGGGGGACAAAGTTATGTAACCAGAAGGTGTTAGGCATCCGTTGCGCCCTTTTGGTTTCTACTTTGCTTTATTGAATTTTGGCCTTAAGAACATATAACATGAAAAATATGATAAAACTAGCCCTAAACTAAGTTTCATATTTTTTGCTTGAGCTCGACATCAGGGGTAGAATTGCCTACGTATCCGACCGGACTAATCAGAATCAAAACCGCAGTAATTCGAGTCTGGTCTTACGGGAAGTAATCTACATTTTGAACTTAGACTTTAGGCAAAGAAATGCAAGAATATCGCTTTACAGAGAAATGATATGCAACCTCTATGGAGAATACACTTTAGACCTCTAAAAATAATGGCCAAGGGCCCTTTTTTATAGTGCTCAGGGTCGCAGAATCTGATAAGATTGACCATGCAAATCTTTAAAATAGAAGATAAGTCAGAATAAATGATAAATTATAGATTTTACAAAAGTCAAGTAACTGGCCGATTAGTCCAAAACTGGCCGGTTCACCCCATAAATTAAAAATCTTTTTTTTAAAATTTGAGGCATTATGTGACCCTATTTTCGGTAATTATCTCTAAAGTCGTAAATTGAATGTATCATATCCGGGATAAGTCATCTCCTAACCAGAAAACAAATGGATTTGATCTCTACATCAAGGATTATTCATGGATTATTTTCCCAAGTTATCTAGACCTTGGACTAGACTCGACACAAATGAACTGGACTAATGCAGTTGGACTGGACTTTGGCAGTTGGACTAGACTGGACTAAAAATTAATTAATTAAGTGACATTACTAGGCCTAAACTCTATAATACCCTCTTAATAATAATAAAGCCCATAATTTATTTAATTATTTATGACTAAAAAAATGGGATGTCTACATAACCTCTGGTGATGGAGCTCGCATGCATGCGAACATCACTAAAAAAAGAGAAGGACAAGACATTTTTGTAGTAAAAACACGAAAAAGACCACATGACTCATATATAGAGTTAAGGACTTGCACAGATATGAGGTCAAATCTTTACAGGCTTCCTACGTACCCTTAGAAAGAGATCAGGCCAACGTAGTCCAGAGGGGATAGAGATATTGTTTGAAGCCGGAGCCAACGGTATTAATGATTGGTCGTTGAACAATATTATCATGCAATCTAAAAAGTCACGCCTAGAAGCCAGAGCCAACAACGCTTCACTAGGCGGTTGGTCGCCTAGGTAAGATGAGGAAATATTTTGTCTACAAGCCGGAGCCAACAACGCATACATATGGTTATTAATATATAAAAAGGTTGGTCACTTAGGTACAATGAGATTATATCTAAGAGCAGGAGCCAACAATGTGTACAAACGGTTGGTCGCTTAGATATGTATATATAAAAAAGATGAGCAGAAGAGCCGAAGCCAACAACTTGTACAGACGGTTAGTTACTTAGATGTAAGAATAAAGACGATCCTAAGAGCCAGAGCCAAGAACGTGTACAAACGGTTGGTCGCTTAGATATATATAAAAAGGATAAGCCTAAGAGCTTGAGCCAATAACTTGTATAACTGGTTGGTTGCTTAAGCACACTGGAGTTATATCTAAGAGCTGGTGAGCCAACAACGTGTACAAATGGTTGCTCACTTAGACGTTAGAATAAAGACGATCTCAAGAACCAGAGCCAACAACATGCACAAATGATTGGTCACTTGGGCATATGGAATTTCGAAAATACCACTTAAAGCCGAAGCCAACAGTGCCATAAAGACAGTTGGTCATCGGGGGTAAAGATATCAGTTTACTTGATATGTGGAATCTGTTGCCACTGGCAACAAACGTGGGATCTTGCGCTGGCCTAACGGTGTACAAGACTTATTGAACAGAGTGCTAGATTTGAAAAAATATGGGTTGTGAGGCAACCCATGTATAAGATGACGAACATGCAAAGGTAGGCATACAAGCACACAAATGTTGGATAATAACGCCCTTGGGCGAATGAACATGTATCATGCAGAATGCACAGGCAGATAAACATTCGATGGTGCCAACATTCGATGCATGCAAGCACACAAGTATGTATTTTGAAAAAATAATATTTTTTAGGGGTTCAAAAACTAGCCGGTTGGTCAAAACTTATGAGAGATTTTGAAATTTTGGATCGAAAGCCTACCAGATAATCAGCGCATTTTGAGAACTTTTGAAATATCTGGCACAAAAATTTGTCTATTGTTAGCAACTTTTGAAAATTTTTGAAATTTGGACACAAAAACTGGCCAGTTATTCAGCCATTTTTGGAATTTAAAAATTAAAGAGTCAAAAAATGGTCGGTTGGTCAATCGTATTGACCAACTTAAATGACAAAACTGACTAGTTTGGCCGCTAAGTCTTATACGTAAATTTAGATTTTTGCCAAGCACTTCTAATTCAAATCAACCCTAATTTCTCTCATGTTTCTTCTCTCTAAGACTCATAGAATGTGTGATCTTGCTCTAATCTACCCCTAGCCTATAAATCAATCCATTGCTCTTCGATTTCTCCCAATTTCACCGAATTATGGACGAATATGTGCAAACTCAAAAGGGCCATGAGGGGGACCCCAGATCGGGAAGACTACCCAATTCTGGCCAAAAAATCGGTTAAACGATCGCTCCTTTCTGACTCCGAAACAAGGGACTCACCTTAGCCATCTTTTTTTTTTTGCGAAGGAGATAAATTGTGCTTGAATTTTTCCTTCCCACACACATTATATCACCTTGATTCACACGCACACACCCCCCATGCCCGTGGAAGGTAGGGTTTTTCATGCCATGCACATATGAACCGGGTGGTTCTCTGAATTTTCTTCCTTGCTTTGCGATTTTGCAGCCCCTCCCTACGCATATACATTGTATGGGCTCCAATAATCTCATTAGAGAATGGTGGGCAAAAAACCTTGTACCCGTGAAGTCTAAGGTAGCTGTAACGGGTTTTGGCCCTTTTTTTGGATGGGTTGCATGGCTCAATCTAGAGCAAAAGACACCTTTTGTGTCTCTTCGAGCATTGGTGGGACCCCACCAACACCTTTCACATGCCATTTGGGGAGGCTACAATCATCCCGTTCGACTTCACAAACATCACAAGTGTTCATGCTCGAACCGTTCTAGAAAAATGGTGGTTTGATCCTCCTAGGTACCTTTCGCATTCATTACAAGAACATGAATTTTGATGGGGTGGAGCGTACGGTGGTGGATTAGTTTGTTAGGGAATTTTTCCAATATGTTCTCGAGTAGACCCTCTTTAGCAATAGAGATGATTCTGTTCAACCATGGTGCTTACAGGCATTGAAGACAATTGAAGAGGTTGGGAAGTATGACTGGGTTACTCCCGCTCTGGCTTATCTATCCGTATCGATATGGTTATGGTGTTCGGAGGTAGTCCATCAGCTTCATGTGATATTATGATGTCTAGGAGGTATGTCTATGCACTCTAGCTATTTTTAATTATTCCATGCATGCTTTACATATTTTTCTCACATATGATGTGTGTGTTCTCTCACAGATTTGGGCCTTTGAGGTCCTCGATTCTCGAGCTCCTCATTTAGGGGTGGCATACACCGGCAACACTACATCGGTGATGATCTGATGGAACTTCAGGGATGAAAGGGTCGAGGGTCTCAGAGGTTATGCATCAGGACAGCTTCAATGGGCTGAGAGAGTGCCCAATAAGTAGTTCGCTAAGTTTCCTAATTTTTTTTTTGAAAATATCAAATTCTCACCTCTTTTCTCTTTTTAGTTTTAAGCTTTTCAGTCTCGGTGGTGGGGGAAAGTGAAGGATAGTACTGAGGAGTTGGCCGCACCCGATGCTAGATGTTGTTGGTGGGACCTTCGTAAGAGAAGTTCTACCTAGGAGATGGTGTGCTTTCTCAACACCATCAGTATGTCACGATTAAGATTTTGGCTACCCCTCCCGAAGAGACGTACCACATGACAGATCTTGGCAGGAGCCTGAAGCAGAGTCTGCTTAGGGGGATCTCAATGTCCTCCTTATGATGGCCGAATGACCCTCGTACCTATGAGACATTCTTGATAAAAGACTTGACGCCTTTTATGACCTCGACTGGCTAAAGAGGATACCAAAGGAGAGAGTGACCTGAAAGAAGAAAGGGAAAGGCAATAAGAATGATGTGACTGAGGAATCCCATTCCCTCCATAGAAGGTGTCAATCTACTTGAAGGGGAAGACCGAGGAGTAAGCCAATTCGCTAGTCAGAGAAGGACCCCGAGGTATACGGGCTCAAAGAGTTGGCTATGATCCACATGGTAGTCTTTAGACTCAAATTGATTGTTTTTATTATCTATTCATGTTAGATCTTAATTTTGTGTCTTTTTTTATGTAGATCCCAAGTTCAATGCTTAGAGATGCTTATAGGATGATCCATACCCTCAGAGACACAGTTTCTAGCTATCGAGATTTGTTGTTCATGTATGGATCCTAGGAGGAGGCTATAAAGGTGCCTACTCCCATGCCTTCAATGCCACAATCTTTTGATCTGCATCCTTTCACTCGCTTCCTAAAGATGAGTGAGTGGACACGAATTGAAAGAATGAGCCTATAATGATCCAGTGGCTGATCAAGCCCCTGGAGCCCTTTGCCCTAGCTACTACTGCTGTTGCTAATCCAAGGGTGACTCTCATCCTTCCCAAAGGTAAGATTGTGAAGACTAGGGAGATGACCAAAGATGGGGGAAGAACACCAAACTGGAGCTGAATCATCTAAGGGCAAGGAAGTAGCCACCAGGAGCAAGAGGAAGGCTCTAGCCCCTTCACCGCATTGAAGGCAAAAGTCATCCTAGGCTAGGGAAAAAGAATATGCAGGGACTGAAGAGGAAGAAATTGAGACTGAAGAAGCCGAAGAGGAGGCTGTTGAGCAGAGTGCGAAGGCCAATGAGGAAGCCAAGGAGGCTTGGGAGTCCAGCAGCGGAAAGGAGCCTAGCTTCATGAGATCCTGGAGAAGACTTTGAAAAGAATGATGCTGCCTAGGTTTTAGGTCTATAGTTGGCCTAGATATTAGAGTCTCTTAGGGACTTACATTTCACACATTTGATGTGATGTAACTAAACAAGTATTTTCATGAGTTTTTAGTTAGAAACTGCTAGTTTAATTCGTATGTTAATGTGTACTTTATTTATATGGACTGACCAGCCTATTGCTTCAGGATAGCACCCGTTAAAAAAGACAGAGTAGTCAAGCCTTGGTATACCGATGTACATAATCTTATTCGAGATGGAAGGTATCCTGAAGGATGTCTTGTGAAAGACAGAGTAGCGTTAAGAAGATGGGTGGCACAATTATCATGTGTGATCGATGACTATATAAGAGATATTATAATGGAGAACACCTGATGCGTATAACTGAGATAGAGAGTAGACAAATCATGGAGGATCTACATGCAGGAGACTGACTGCACATGAATGGGCAAATGCTAGTAAGAAAATCCTTTGACAGGGATATTATTGGATAGCTATGAAGCAAGACTGTATCGGGTATGTAAAGAGGTGTCATAAATGCCAGATATATGCTACCTTACAACATCTCCCTCCTCAAGAGTTATAAACATGACCTCCTCTTGGCTGTTTTTGATATGGAGAGTAGATGTAATAGGAAAGATTAGTCCTAAGGCCTCTAATGGACATGAGTTCATACCGATATCCATAGATTGCTTCAAGAAGTGGGTGAATGCCGCTTCGTATGTTGTGCTTAATGCCAGAAAGTGGTTAAGTTTATCCGACTGAACACCATTTGTTGATATGGAGTACCCCAAGAGTTGATCTCTGACAATGGACTACATTTCAAAGGAGAAGTCACAGACCTACCCAAGGAGTTGGGAGTTGGCTAGATAAGCTCCCTACACCCTCTAGGGATGTAAGACATCAGTGAGAACATCGACTGGGGCTATGGAGGCCGTACTCCAGGTAGAATTGGCGGTTAATTCTTTGAGAGTGCTGTTGGAGAATCAGATAGGCGAAGAGGACTTAGTGAGACACTGATTTGAAGACCTAGTACTAGCTGACAAGAGAAGGCTGAAAGCATTGTATATGCGACACCCCTCTGCCCAAGCGACATCACTGGAGTTGAGTTATCAGTCATAAGCCATCAAGACCCTATTAGATTACAGAGCAACTCTAGAAACACATCATTATATTCATACTTTTGAAAAGTCATCCTTACAAAATTTGTTCGCTACAAAGTTTGACATGAACACAATGAAAGTTTATGACAGAACATCAAATCCCCAAAATATGGATGTCACCGTACCTTTCTTTTCACAGGTCAAGTCACCTTCAACTTTCCTTTCCTCGACGTTTCCCCTACCTCGACCTTACTACCTGAAACATCACAGATAAGGAATGAGCACAAATTGTCCATTAAAGATAACACGAGAATTAACGTGTTTAACAATATGACAGCCTCAGGAGAAATAATAGTCAACCCAATGATATCAAAGAATCGAGAGTTCAATGGAAAGAGCAACATCAACCCAATGGCCAAGCGACATAAATATATTTTTCTTTTGTCAGACTGAGAGGCTTTAAGGCCCAATAGAACAACATTATCACCACTTTTTGCGAACAAGACTGACTAAACTGACTGACTATACACATGAACAGTAAATCCGAATAGCCAAATTAAACAGTAATGAAATACAAGCGAATAAAATCGTTAATGTCATAAAAATGTGACGACCCGAGTCGTCAATCACCCAATTCATATTTTATAATAAATCACAACGCAATCTCAATCAGATTACAGGACCCAAGCGGCTGATATTATATCTTCAACACAAGTACAAATAATCCCAAGTTGGATTACAAGACCTATAAATAAGTTCCATGATTTCTAACTTCCAAAACTACAAGTCCCGTTCACATCCCTGCTTGAACATGCTCATCAAAATAATCATCTGCATTGGAAAGGTAAATGGTGGGGAGTGAGCCGGGTAGCCCAATAAATGGAATAATCATATCACCATAGGATCAGAATCAAACACGGTAAACAAGTTTAGGATCAGTCAAAATATTCGACGCCCTAACCGTCAAAGCAACCGTGGCTTAGTACTCCGAACAATTAGTAAACCAATTCAATATCCAAGTTGCACATCAAACATAACACTTCAGCATCTTGTCTCTGGTATCCTCAAAGGGATCCACCAAAGCTCAGCTATATCATAACATACCATGCACATAGACAAATCACTGGAGCATTGTCATTGATCAAAAGTACTAAAGCCACGTCCTGCAAACATATTTCAAAAACAAGATATTTACCAATATTCAAAACAAAGCATTTGAGCAAGCTTTCAGAATAACAGTGTTTAGGAGTACAACGAACGTTCAGAAATAAATAACCACGTGGCATACAAGAATAGCGATATGGAATTCCCCTTACTTAAATCACGAAGAATCAACTTATACAATTGCTCCCAATCAGGCCCTACGATTCCTTTTTCATAACCCCGGCTAATAGTCTTCTTTCACTCTTTGGCTGTCAATCTACTGATGAAAGTCAAGATAAAGTAATTTGAAAAGATCAAAGGCCTATTTATAGAAATTTCTAGGAAGCACGAGGTGTAAAGAAACACGACGTGGCAAGACAAGGCTACACCACCTAGCAAGCATGACAATGCTAACCAAAGCACGACAAGGCTCGAAGCACGAGGTGGCAAGATAAGGTTATGCCACCTAGCAAGCACGACGATGCTAACCAAAACACGACAAGGCTCAAAGCCTGAGGTAGCAAGATAAGGTTATGCCACCTAACAAGCACGACAATGCTAACCAAAGCACTACAAGGCTTGAAGCACGAGGTGGCAAGATAAGGTTATGCCACCTAGCAAGCACGACAAGGCTTGAAGCACGATGTGTCACAATAGTATGTCGACCCGTCAAAGCACGATAGTGATAGGTAGCACGAGGTTTCGATCAGAGAAATAATCAACACTGACTCTTCAATAAGCACGAGGTGTCACTATTGTGTGAAGACACCCAACAAGCACGACAAGGAAGTCTTAATTGTCACTAAAAATCATAATCATCATTTTTCTCTCAATCAACAAGTAATATTTTGAGCACCTATAAATGTTTTTGGGGTGTTACACTCCCTACTCCTTAAAAGAATTTCGTCAGCAAAATTCACTAACCTTAAATCTGAATCAACAACTTCAAAATTCATCTCATAATTATCCCAAGGCCAAGGAACCTATCCTGGCTTACGCTAACCTAAGCAATTCAAGCCTATGTATCACTCTAATACCACAACTGTACGCCCCAACTTAGGGTTATCTCAACCCGGCTGGAGCATTACAACACAACAACTAATCACAACATCTTGATAATACAACTCATTCTACAACCACTTTGTAATTAAACCATATTGTACAAAACTAAAGAGTTTACTTTTACAAAACACACCTAGTAAGCTCTCTGTCAGATCTTAGAGTTGACATACTGCTCTATTCAAGTACAACTTAGTTCACAAATGTACAAGCGTCCCCTTGCCCATCTTCTCACCGTGCCTCACACCTTTTCCTTGCCTTTCAAGGGATTGGCTCATTGATCTAAAATATTATGGATAAAAACCCATCAGCCCACTGGCTCAGTAAGATAATCAAAGACATTTAATATAACTTTCAACTCAGGAATATTGGTAAGGCATGCTAATACAATTCAATCACATTAAGCAGTTCTTAATGTGCACATATCATATGTTCACACTTAGTTGAGCATCACAAGAGTTTATGATTCCTGAATTTAGTCACATCAATAGACCACCCTTATGTCACCACACCCGGGATATAATATCACAACCTTTGCCTTGGCCAAAGGCAAGGTAACCGAAAACAATCAAACATCGATACTGCCTCGAGTAGCAGTCGGAGATACAATTGTTCGACTTATACAGTGCACCGCTATTCAAACACAATCAAATCAACCCCCAATCATTGAATGGGGTAACATGATAATAATATATCAGCCATCCCTTATAATGAAGGGATGTAACATGCTCATGTGCAACAAAACATATCATTGCATACATGTGATTGTTGTATTCTTCGTTTACTTGCACTATATAACTTAACTATCAAATATGTAGTCACCTTCATCATGTAACATCATCTTTGTAACATCTTGACCATGTAATATAATCATTTATATTCAGCAAATTAGCTTCCAATATAGAACATAACAAACATGTCCAAAACCATATTCTAATCATATCTAGTTTGATATAATTTCATAATAACACGTATCATAACCTATTTCACGTCTTCCATAACCTCTAATATGTTAAACATGAATATATTCACTTATGGACAAGTCTCTAATAGGTATTCAGAAATTTGACAAAGAATTCATACTAAAGAATTACGCTAATATGGCATATATCCATATTCATGTCTTAAAAGCCCATTAAAAAGCTTTAACTATTGATGCCAACGAAAGTGAGTTCGTGTCTATGTGGAGGTGCCACAAAGGTTGCAGTTCGAGTCAGCTTCCAAGTGTACAAAATGAGAGACAGCAAGGGCGGAGTAAGGGCTGAGAGCGAGGCTTCCCAAATAGGCCTTTAGGAGTGGCAGTGCTGCGGAGATGAGGCCAAGAAGAATAGGGCTGGCAGTCGACAGTCCAAGTCAAGGTCCGAGTTGGGGTCCAATGTTACGATCCAAAGTTATGTTTCTCTCACTAGAATCCAAGAGCTCCCAAATTCTAGAGTGAGAAAGTGATTTTGTAAGAATGAGCAAAAGTCCCTTTTTGAGTTGTAAAGTTCACTATTTATAGGAAACAGTGTGCTTATGTCATAAAATGCCACATGTCATCCCCTGGGAGTGACACCTCACCAGGGAGTCCAAAATACCGTTATTCGTTGGACTACCGGTTCCCAAATTAGCGTTGCTTGCCTAGCACAGCGTCGTTCTACCTGTCTGAAAAGACTGACCACACCGTGACAACATGATCAGAGTAAGCCTGTTGCCCCAGCCACCGATCCAAGCCCTTACTAAATCCCACAGGCCTAGCAGCGGTGGGGAAGACCTGACGCCCAGCGGCCAGGTGGACTAGGTGTGATGCCCTTCGAAGACATGCTCCTGTCTAAGAGTGACCCGGGGGACATAGTCCCTAGGGGTGCCAACGCGAGCCCCCAGTACCGGAGCACGTAGGCCAGTCACACAGGCACCCTAGCGGAGATAGTGTCCAAGAGGAGTCGCCAATCCCGCTGCGAAGGGTCCTTGTGCCGGAGCACTACTAATGGAGCCTCCCTGTGATTGTGACTGAGATGGCTTTGTGTAACGAGCCCATCCTGTGGAGGCGATGACTTCATGGTAATGAGTCCATCCCGCTGTGAGGGGTCCTCATGCCAGAGCACTACGAATTGAGCCCCCCAGAATGCTGCACACTCCGGAGAGTGGGTCGAAGCATGTTCCACGTCCATGGAGGTGGTGCATGGTTTGGTGAATAAGTGTCATGCCCGAAGGCTTGTATCATGATTGTGGCGCATGGGCGTGGCGGCGACTGTCGCGAGACCATACCTGGTGCTGGGGGCACACGTCATGAGAATGGCGCACGGGCGTGCGAAGAACATCGTGGAGCAATACTTGGTGCCAGGGGCTCGCATCATGAGAATGGCACACAGGCGCGGCGATGAACGTCACTGAGAAATACTTGGTGCCGGGGGCACGCATCATGAGAATGGCACATGGACGCGGCGACGAACGTCGCGAAGACAGTGCATGGGCGTGCGTCGGGTGTTCTGGAGACGGGACGTGAGTTGAGTGTGCCTGTTATACCAAAATAATGAGTACAATATGTAGTGATGACAAAGTTGAGGATGATGACACGGGGTTCGTTGGCGACGGGTCATTCTGCAGTAGCGCGTGACTTTGAGCGACAAACGTTACGAGAGCGACGCACGGTCACGGACATTGGATGACGGATGTCACGAGATTTTTGCGTACGCGTTAGTAAGCTTTATGCCAGCACAAAACATGGTTCAGAACAGTGTGCGCAAAAAGGGGGCAAAGCCGGGGGCTTTGGGGGAAGGCTAAGGCCGACCCCCTGGGGAGGCCGAGGCCGACCTCCACACCTTCCTCCTTTTGGTGAACTTCGAGAGTGCCGACGGTTGGTGTTTTGATAGGCAAAGACAAATCCGAAAGTTGCCAAAGTCACACGTGATGAACGTATTAACGTGAATCGTACCCACATGATGAACAAGGTGCCAAAGTCACATACGAAGTGTACAAAGTGAACAAAGCATGAATAGGACTTTGCGGAAGGAGGGACCAACCGGGGGGAAGGCCAAGGCCAACCCCCCATGGAGGCCGAGGCCGACCCCATGGCCTTGGGGGAGGCTGAGGCCAACCCCAAGGGGTTGGCCGAGGCCTTTGCCTCTTGAACCCATTGCTCTGGTTGTGCCGTCGACCGAAGTTTTTTTTAGTGAAAAGGTGCTCGGGTGATCTCGGCGTGACGGTCGCGCTCTCATGAGTCACGCTAACGCGAAATAAATTGCGCCTAAGTCGCGCATATAGCGCGCGAAGTGAGAAAAACACGTGTCTTGGGTGTGCGTGCGCTGATCGGTTTGATGCACTGGAAATTTAACCGTTTACTATGTTGACATGTCTATGCGAAGCGGGACCCCCAGCGGGCCATTGGGTCCGACCAGAATAGGTTGGGAACATAAGCCCCTTGTGTGTAGTGTGCGTGGAGGGTCGACCCGAGCGGGCGCCGCATGCATAAGCGTCGGTCATAAAAAAATTGCCGGGGTCGAATCTTGAGGAACGGTCGCGATTGTAATGAAAGAAATGATGGAGCGTAGGTTTCTGTGAATTTGTGAGTTTTTTTTTTTGCAAAATAACACGGTAGCGTGCACAGCGTAACGGCGAGAAAAAAAAATTATGAAGTATGTGCTTCCGTTAGCGTTAGCGTGAGAAAAAAATGGAAATAGCGCGCAGGAAGAATTTATCCGAAAATGGGTTAATGCAAAAAAAGATAGCGGCTTAAATTATTAACGTAGAAGGATGGTATGACTTTGAAAAAAAACGCGCGAAAGAAAGGATTTAGCGCTACAAAAAAAAAGGAGAGCTAAAAGAGTTGTTTGGGTTTTGGGGGGAAACGTTAAAATTTGAATGGGTTGGAAAGTTTTTTGGGGGGAAGGTTAGGTAGAGTCTTGAACTTTCAAGACTTGGGAGAGGGAGAGGGAGAGAGGAGAAAAAAGCTTAGCCAAAAACAAAAGAGAGAAGATAGGAAAGAAAGAGAGGAGAGGAGAAGAAGGAGAGAAGGAAGAGCTTGAAGATCCATGAGGTTGAGGATCACCCAAGAAGCTAGAAGGAAGCATGAAGGTAAGAGCTATGGGGGAAGTGGTGGAAGAGGAGGAAGGCTCCAAGGAGGAACCTCGGCCCCTGCCGAGGCACACCGAGGGGCTGAGGCCAACGTTGGGAGGGGAGGAAGGGAAGGGGAGGTTGGGGAAAGGGGAAGGGAGGGGGGAAAGGCGCAAGGCCGGCCGACTAAGGCCGTGAGGCCGAGGCTGATCAAGGCCACTCGACCGAGGCCGAGGCCGACGTGGGGCACGGTCGTGGAGCGGGTGGGGAAGGGGGGAGGGAGAAGGGAGGGAGGAGAGGAGGAGGAGGAGGGAGGAAGAAAGGGAAAGAAGAAGGGAGGAAGAGAGGGAATAAAGGAGAAGAAGAAGAAGGGAAGAAGAAAGAAGGAAAGAAAAAAAGAGGAGGAAGGAGAAGGGGAAAGGGGCCTAGGCCGACGGGGCCGAGGCTGACCATGCCAAGGCTGATGGGGTGATGGGTGACGGATTGCAGAAAAAGTCGAGGAAGAAGCAAAGTGTGAGCCATCGTGGTGGGGCAAGTGGGCATTCACAGTTGCCGTGGGGTGACGGGCTTGATGACGATGATGAGGACGTACTGGTGTCGGCCTACGCGTCGGGTGTGCCTTTGGTTTTGATGATGACGGGATGAGGAGCTTTGATCAGACGTCGAGCCATAGCAACGCGTTACTGACCTCGAAGGGTGCGTTGACCGGGTGTCCCCCCGAGGGGCTGTGGAGGGAGCTGGCGCGATGGGTGTCTGCTGACCTGTTTTTAGCGCCTTGGAGCTCTGCATCAATGCATGATGGCTCCATGGTCCCTTCACCGTATGTCCGTGCGCCGAGCTTTGAGGTTACTCCGGTGATGTCACCTCGGTACATTCCGGGTTTGTTGGCCGAGGGAGAGGACATTTCGTGGTCGCCTATGATGTTCAAGGGCCACAATACCATGCTGGTTGGTTGGAGTTTTTGGTGTGCATACATGATGGGGTGCGATGCTTGGAGGGAGAGGTTGGAGGTGCTCGGGCTAGTGGCAGCGATTAAGGCGACGTACAAGAGTGTCGAGCTGGGCAGGGACATTAGCGGCCTCACACTATGACTTTTGAGATGGAGCTCGTAGACTCATACCTTCGTTACAGAGTTCAGGGAGATTGGTCCGACGCTGCTGAACGTCGTGACGTTGACTGGCCTACTGATGCACGGGACAGAGGATGCCCACGCACTGAGGTTGATAGCGGAAGAATGCCTGGCTGTCAAGGCGTTGATTAATTTTCTGCAAGAGACGAGGTTCAACCGTAAGTGCACATATAGCGGGTGGGTTCAGTATTTCTATGGCTTAGTGGTCATGCGGCCCGGGCAGAGGTTGATGTCGGATGACGATTTCCACAGTGGGCCTGCCTACAGGGATGAGAGATAGGAGCTAGCTGCCTTCCTTGCCATGTTTCTATCGAGGTACGCTGTCCTATTACTTTGATCTTTGCATTACTCATATGCTGCATAGCACTGTTCTTGTACATGTAGTCAATTGATTTCTATACTTAGAAAAAATCCATATTAAGAACAAAGAGGAGTAGCGTAGCATGCTGCTATGTGTCGTGTGTGTGTCACGTTTATATACTTGTAGGTTTGTGTTTGAGGGGACTCCCGAGGACGGTATTGCCCAGAAGGTCTTCCCGTTAGCAGTGCGGATGGCCGCAGGTAAACGTGTTGGGTTGGCACCGATATACTTGGGCATGATGTACGCGAGTACATCATGCCCAAGTATATCGGTGCAGAGATCGTATGGGCGGTATCAGGTGTCGACCTATGTCAACTGGATGTTCTGACAGAGGTATCTGTTCGAGTGCTACGTAAAGTATAGGCCTTTGGGGTATCTGAAGGTGCATCCGTGCCCAAGGAAGGGGACAGTGATGCATCCGGGGAAGTCGATGGTAGGAGCGAAGTGGTATACAGGAGGATGAATATATGCGTGGGCCGATGGCAAGAGGCCTGCATGCGAGCTATCACAGGTGTTTGACGTACGAGACGCGTGCCTCAAGCATCTGTATGTCAACATGCATTCTTTGTACGGGAGTTCACCTTGGATGCACCTAAGGGATATCGATTCATAGTTACACAGCAGAGCCGACCTGACAGACCTCGAGATATCTCTGCTGGTAGCCTTTTTCCCTGGATGGCTACCAGTACTGACTGATAACGGCGGGAAGCCGACTATGTGTCAGTATTATGTTGCACACTACAGTCCTGACCACCTGTCTGTCGCCTTTGGCTATTATCTGGAGCCCCCTTGTGGTTATTCTCGACCTTGGGACGTGGATACGGCTTTTCGATATACCTTGCGGAGGAAGGCACGTGCAGCTAGTCGACGTCTTTGTCGGTGACAGAGGATTGGGCTTGATGTCGCTGCAGGTGGTGAAGCAGTTGGGTATGATGGCACTGATCACAGGTGTTCCTGAGGCGGATGCGGCTAGGGGCAGTCTTGGCAGACACGGCGACACGAGATCCCATGGGGCGGTGGTAGAGGTTTTGCCGCACATGCGCCCGCGCCAGCCCACGTGCCTAGGATGTCGGGAGCTGGCAAGGGTCCCCTCTCGTCAGTGAGAGTGGGAATGATGAATAGTGTGCAGCGTGGCAGCACGGGTCTTTCAGCGGGCGGCAGTCACAGGCCAAAGAGGTCGCGAGAGGTATCAGAGTATTCTGACTCTGAGGTTAGTATTACCGTTTTTTTTTTTGCTTTTATTTCATAGTCGCCGATCACTGTGTTAGTCATGTGCTAAGATCATTCTTCCCCATGTTTTTTTTTGTCAGGAGCTTGATGATGATTTGGGTGTCGAGTCGTACGATACAGCTGAGGATACTGAGGCAGAGACTGACGAGTTCAGAGGCATGGATGTTGAGGCACCTAGTGAGACCGATGATACGGACGTAGAGGCGGCCAATAAGGCTGACGATATAGGCACCGAGACAGCTGATGATTTCCATGAGTATGGTGAGATAGTTACTGGTCTGCTGAGGGGAGCCGTGGGTTCGATGAGCCATGTGCTGAGACTGTTGGTGAGGTCAGTCCTATGGAGACTGATGCTGTTGAGGGGGCCGTGGCAGCAGAGCAGGCGGCCGAGTATGTGGTAGAGCCAGTCAGTCGTCCGAGTCCGTCACCCGTACTAGTTGAGGCAATCGAGTCCCCAATGGGCGGTCAGATGGACGGTTCCCACATGTTTGAGGGGTCGGATTGGTGGACAGTCAGAGAGCCAGACTCTCCGTCTGGAGTTCAACATGTTTTTGCTATTGCACACACACCTACTACGGGTCCGTCCCCCTAGCCTGATGTACCTGTTCTACCCGCAGCTGGGCCTATTCATGAGACGTCGTCAGGCTCGGTAGTAGGTGTCAGTGGTATACTATTGTTGATGCACTTTGATGCGCAGTCGACCGTTGGTGGTATTTCTGAGGTTGGTACTGCCGGTGGGAGGTTTCCTGTCGGTGGGGCAGACGCGATCCCCTGGGATGGTGTGGAGTTATTGGGTACAGTAGTACACCGATTGGAGATGATCAGGGCGAGGCACCTGGAGACATTGTTGATTTTGCCCTTATCTGTGGTGCTATATTCTCGAGGGCGATGTATACAGCCCTCGTGGATTGGTTTGCTACCCTTGGTGCGGTGCTGGTTTCGAGTTAGACTCCAGCAGTTATATCACAGTATCTGTCAGAGCTTGTATCCTTTGCAGCTCTTGGCTTCCAGTTGGACTGGCTGGTGGACTATATCAGATCGAGAGGCCAGAGTGATGAGGCAGCGGTAGAGTTGGCTCTCATCAGTGTTCAGAAGGCTGCATTACAGAGTCAGAGATGCGTGCTTAATACCGAAATGGCTGCAGTGACTGAGGCAGTGGAGGGGCTGCGCGCCCAACTTGTAGAGGCAGAGAGACGGCTGACCGAGACAGAGGTTCGGCGAGCTGAGTGGGAGAGCAGATGGTTAGATCTTCTGGCGCAGCGTCAGACATTGGAGGTGTACACTTCCAATCCTATTTGTGCCTTGCTTGCCCCTTTACATTAGATCTCTTGTACTTTGCATTTTTCTTATTTTAAGAGATATGGGGTCCGTAGTGCCCCCCGAACCATTGGCTTGTACTCATTTGGTTGATATGGAAGTTGTGGTCATGTGGTTATTTTATACCTATGTTTGTTGTGAGATGATGCTTAGCTTTTGATGTGCTTGTATGTCTTGGTGTTTTCCCGTTGTGGTTCCCCCCTCCTTGCCCATAGCAAGCGGCTTAGTGAACAATGTGTAAGTGAAAAAGTGCATGACATACAGTAGTTGAGGCTAGTAAATGATCTTTGCATTGATAGCATTTAGGCCAAAGTGCGAATACATGAGTAAAGTAAGAACTTGTGATAATCAACAAAAGTTACATTCATAAATAGGTGTGCATAGACAAAAAAATGCTATGTGTGTGGATGTTCTAAGCTTTGGGCGGGTGGTTAGGCATAATACTTCTTCAAATAGCAGCCGTTGATAGGTGCAGTGATTTGTCCGTCTTCTGTGTTGAGTAGGAGGTAGGAGCCGTTGTCTCTGGCTTCATGCACTTGAAGTGGTCCTTCCCAATTTGGTGTGAACTTGGGGGCTGACATGTTGGTGCGTATATGTTTGGCAGCTTCTAGAACAAGGTCGCCCTCGACGAATGTCCGTTGCTTCACAATCTTTCCATATGCCTTGGTGAGTTGTTCGTGGTACTTCTCCATGCAGCGCAAGGCATTGGCTCTCTTTTCATCAAGTCCTTCAAGGGTGGTCATTCTGGTTTCTTCCTCCCCAAGGCCACTGCTTAGGGAGAGTCTGGCTGACGCGACCGCAATCTCAGCTGGTACCACACACTCGTCCCCGTAGACAAGGGAAAATGGTATGGCTTTTGTTGCTGTGTGCTTGGAGGTTTTGATAAGCCCCAAGCGCAAGGCTTAGCTTTTTAGACCATGAACCACTCGTATCATGGACCATTTGTGACAATACCCGTAGTAGAGTCTTGTTAGAAGCTTCAGCTTGACCATTTCCTTGTGGGTAGTAAGGCATAGATGTAGCGTGGTTGATGTTGTATCCTTCCATGAAAGCTCGGACATCCCTGTTGATGAATGGGGGGCCGTTGTCAGATATGATACACCGGGGGATACCAAAGCGACAAACGATGTGATCGCACAAGAAGTTGGCAATGACGCCTCCCGTAGCTCGTTGTAGAGGTATGACTTCGACCCACTTTGTGAAACATTCTGTTGCCACCATAATCCAAGTGTGACCCCTTGATGTTGGGTGGATGGGGCCTATGAGGTCGAGAGCCCAAGAGTGAAATGGTCAAGGGGCCAAGATCATACGGAGGCGAATGTCGGTGTGTGCATCCTGTCAGCGTGTCTCTGGCAGGGTTGACAGTGTCGGACATGAGAGATCGCGTCAGATTCCATAGTCGGCCAGTAGTACCCCAACCTTAGCAATTCTGCATACAGCTTCTGAGAGCCTTGATGCTCACCGTAATCACCATTGTGTACTTCATTGATCACCTCAACTGCTTGGGCACCCTGCAAGCATCGCAGGGTGCATCCCAAAAATCCCTTGCGAAACAACTTGCCTTCCGTCATGAAATATTTAACTGACTTGTGCTTGATGGATCGTGCTGAGCTGCGGTCAGGTGGTAGAACCCCGTGGGATAAGTACTGGATGAAAGGCTGATGTCAGTCACCTTCAACGTCAATGACAAGAGCTTCCGCATTGTTCGGTGCATACAAGCACTCGGGACAGTCCCTTTGGATATCTAAGGCATCCTTGGCCATGGATGGCCAATAGAGGCTCATACGCTGGAGGAGACGGTATAGAGGAGGACCGTCGAGGCTACAACACTTCTGATGGCCAAGCCATAATTTATGCTTTGCTTCTTCCGAGGCCAAACACCTGGCTAGAGTGCCTCCGGGACATCGTCTATACAAGACATCTCCCAACATCAAAAAGTCTGTAAGAGTAGAGGCCTAAGTAAGAGATCGCGTCTTAAGTTAGTCGACGATAGGCCGCCTTCAATCGTCTGCAGTAATGTCCTTCGGGACTAGGTTCAATGCTATGCATGGTTCCGTTCTCTTGATGATGGTTAGCATTCGCTGCTCACCATCAACCTCCATCTTTGACGCGATCGTGGCCAAGCTGTCTGCATGTCTGTTGTGGCACCTGTTGTGATTTTCATACTGGATATGGCCAAGTCTTCCTTCCAAGTGTTGCACCAAGGCACGATAAGGTGCCAAGGCTAGTTCCTTGACTGCGAACTCTCCGTCAGCCTGCTTCATGATCAAGTTGGAGTCTCTTTTCACACACAAGGCCTTAGCCCCCATATTGACGGCAAGCATGAGGCCAATGATAAGTGCCTCATACTCAGCTTCATTATTAGACACTAGGAATGCGAGCTTGAAGGATAGGGATGTGGTAACACCATTTGGATTCTGGAGGACTATACCGGCATCCCCTTGTCGGAGGGGTGTTCCATTGGGCCCTTTGCTAGTGGATGAACTGTCAAATTCAAGCGTCCACAATTCATGGATGTCGGTGATTAGGGCCGTCTCCTCCCCAGGCAATTGATCTGAGGTCGGTTCATATTGTTGGCATGGGAAAAAGGCTAGGAGGTCTGCAAGTGCTTGGCTCCACAGAGCTGTAGGATTCTTGATAGATAAGCCGAACATGGCCAATAGCAATAACCAACAAGTGAGTTGACCAGACAGGGCTGGACGTGTAAGCATGTAGCGGAGTGGATCAGCTTTGGTGACGAGTGTGATCTGATGTGCCAAGAAGTAGTGTCTGAATTTCTGTGAGGCGTAAACCAAAGCTAAGCAATGCTTTTCGAGCTCGGAGTAATTGGCTTCGAGCCCCTGATTGATCGACTGGGATAATAAATAGGACGCTCCACCCCATCCACCTCTTGAGCAAGTAAAGCCCCTATGGACTTGGGCATGGAGGTCAAGTATAGTAAGAGGGGCAGACCTCGTTGTGGTACTACCATGGTTTGCGGCGACATGAGTACCGACTTGATCTTGTCAAAGGCTTGCTGTTGGGGCGCACCCCAACTCCATGGTGCGCTCTTGCGTGTCAAGTGCTGAAAGGGTGTGATGAGTTCGGCCAAGGCAGGGATGAACCGACGGAGGTAAGAAACCTTATCGAGGAAGCTCTTCAACTGTTTGGTGCTCGTTGGGGGGGGCATCTCTTGGATGGAGGTGGCTTTAGAAGGGTCAACGTCGATGCCCTGTCGACTGACCAAGAAGCCGAGGAATTTGCCAAAGGAGACTCCAAAGGCACATTTCAGCGGATTCATCCGCATATTGTACTGGCGACAACGATTAAAGACTGCTCGGAGGTCAGTGAGATGATCACTTTCCTTCTTAGACTTGATGATGAGATCGTCGACATAGTCTTCCACTGTGCGGTGTATCATGTCATGGAATATGGCTGTCATCGCCCTTTGATAGGTAGCACCCGCATTCTTGAGGCCGAAGGGCATGACCTTCCAACAAAAGTTACCCATAGGAGTGCGGAAGGCTGTCTTGGCGCTTTCGTCAGGGTTCATGCGAATTCATTATAACCTGCGAATCCATCCATGAAAGATAAGGTGTCATGTCCGGCGGCGGCCTATGTAAGCATGTCGATATTGGGTAGTGGAAACTCATCTTTGGGGCACGCCTTGTTCAAGTCCCAAAGTCAATACAAACGTGGACTTGGCCATTCTTCTTTTGTAGAGGGACGACATTAGCCAGCCAAATTGGGTGAGTGATAGGTTCAATGAAGCCTGCCTGTAGAAGGCGTTCAATCTCTTGCTTGATCTTCAACTCGAGCTCGAGGCGAAATGTTCTCGGGTGTTGTCGGACAGGGATGGATCTGGTAGCAATGTTGAGATGGTGTGTGACTAAGGCAGGATCCAGTCCGGGCATCTCATTGTAGCTCCATGCCAAGACATCACGATATTCGTGTAGGAGGGAAACCAATTCCTCTCTTCGGCCGGGGGCGAGTTTTGTGCCAATGTAAGTGTGCCGTGGTTCCTCGCCTGGGTCGGCCAGGTTGATTTCTTCAAGATCTTCAGCTTGTGGTCGAGGGCCATCTTCATAGCAAGGTGGTGCTGCGCTGGGGGTGAGGTCAGGATCTGGCGGGCAATGCTCGGCCGTGCAGCACCATTCAGTCTCCTCAAGTGGGTCGGGGTCGAGGGGGTCAGATGAGGGACCACCTGGAGCCCCCACACACCGTCATAACTGGTAGATCACTTTACCATCCTTGACGATGCGTTGAAAGGTTGGCTCAGGCTTGTGCTTCTTAGACTTGGGGAATGCAGGAGGGGAGTTGGCCTTGGCAACAGGTGGTATGACTGAGGTTGATGCTACGATCTTTCTACCCTTCTTTGTTTTGGACTTGGGAGGTTTGTTGCCGCATAGCTCATCCCAATTTGGCAGCTTTGTAGAGTGGATGTGAGCAGCGTTCTCACCATCCTCGGCAAGCTCGGTGAAAAAGGAGGCCTCGGTGAAGTATGATTTCGCGCACTCAAACGGGGCCTTCGTGGCTGGTATTGTCACTGCTACCTCGTGTCCCGTGGGACCGGCCACCAGTTTGACACACTGATGGTACGTTGAGGGGACAACCTTGTTGATGTGAATCCATGGTCGATGCCGAGTAGGATGTGGAATGCCGGCTCGCTGTCCATCACATGGAAAGTGGTGTCATGACGTACGGGCCCGACCATAAGGTCGACAGTGATATGGCCCAAGGTTGATTGGTGACCGTTCCCAAAGCCTAAAATTTTGATTGGGTCTCGTATGATTTTCTGTGTGGGGATGCCAGCTCGTTGCAAGGTAACAAGGGGCATGATGTTGACCGAAGCTCCACAGTCTACCAAGGCACGGCGAAAGCCCGTGCCATTAACAGTACATTCCAAAAATAAGGGCCGGTTATGCTGTTCGACTGGTGGCTGGTCCTCGTCCGAGAAAAGCAATGCAAAAGAGGGGATGTGTCACAGATCGACTTGAGCGGCAAAGCACTCGGGGTCGAGGCCTGTGGTGACCTCAATCAGGTAGCTGGATAAGTAAGTTCTTGCGACGGGGGAAAACTCCATTTCATCAAAAAATCCTTTGATCTTTGTCATTTGGCCTACCGAGGACTGTGGTTGGGTAGTTGGCTGCACACATGGTACGACCCTCGGGGTGGTCTCCTTAGAGGCTTCCATGATGATAGGTTCAACATGGTCGGTGATGGCCATGAGTACTTGATGCTCTCTGTTGTTGTTGTGCGGTGGGTAAGGCTGTCGACGTACGTCATTGTTCTTTCTAAGCTGCAGGTCGCCTGCCGCGACCTTCCTTGCAAAGATATCTCGCAGCCCATTACAGTTTTTGAGATGATGGCCGACAGCGCGGTGGTAAGGGCAGTAGTTAGGTTGGGCTTTGTCCGTTTCTGTGACATTGGCTTTCATCGGTGGCAGGTGGAAGTTATTGTCATTGTTTACCCATTCCCAAAAGCTCTTTCACCGTGTTCAAATCACATGGGTACTCGGGGGCAGGCTCCCGTTGCCTCCTTTTGTCAGGGCGTCAGTCCCCTTCTTGGAGCTGACGCTTGTAGGGGTTGTGGTTGTTGGTACTAGTGTTGCTGTCATGGTTGTTGTGGGGTAGAGCTCCAGATGGTTCGGCCGTGGCCAATAGTGCATTCTGCGGACGGGGCTTCCATGGCTTGACTGGGCCAACCGACTCATAAGTGCGGCGGGCGGCTTCTTTGAGGTGTCCCCATGACCTCAACTGTAGGTTCTCAATGTGTACCCGATATACATCACTCATGTTCTTGATGCATATGGGTACTAGGGTCTCGTCCTTGCTGAAGTCCGTGCACTCGAGGCATTTAAGATGGAAACGGTGCACGTACTTGTTTAAGTCCTCCCCTCGATTCTGGCGGATGCCGACAATGTCAATGATAGTAACGCGTTCAGCCTCGTAATGGAATTTGTCTAGGAATAGCCGAACCATGTCGTTCCATGCATGGACAGTCCCCGCAGGGATCTGGTGATACCAAGTATAAGCCAAGCCTGTAAGGGACTTGTGGAATTCCCTCAACTTCAAGCTGTCTCCCGACCATATTGCTCCAATGAGCCTGCAAATCTCGTCAAGTGCTCACGGGCGTTGCCCTCGCGTCCGTTGAAGAGCACAAAGGTGGGCTGCTTATACTTTGGGGGTAGGGTGTGATGGCAATGTCGTTGGCGTAGGGGCATGGCCTGTCAGGTTGGTAGAAGAGTCAGGTGTGGAGCTTTGTGACAAGCGATGCATGAGTGCTTCCAAGTCTGAACGGGTGACATAGTTAGGAGGGGGTCTTCATGGATGGTCAAGGGGTGGTGGCTGGCTGGGACGCCGCGGCTCCTGAGCCCCCAGACGAAACAAGTTGGTGGGCAGGTGCAACAGATGGTTGATATATGACAGGAGCTGGTAGTGGCAATTGTATATGGGCATGGGTGGGTGGGCGAGGCATATCCACCACTTGACCGGTTGTTTGGTGTTGTTCAGCTAGGTAAGGGTTAGGCTCCATCTCAATGGAGTCGTGGGTTTCAGATGAGCTTTGTGTCGGCATGGGCTAGGGGGCAGTGACAGGGTGAATCTGTTGCAGTACGGGACCAAGGTCTACCTGAGGTCTTCGTGATGGCCTGACAGGATGCAGCACATCAGCTGCAGGAGGCGAAGATGTCGCAAGTCCTACCGCCAAAGGTCTAGATGATTGTGGCGGTAGTGGTCGCGACACTGGGGCCTAAGCGGCGTCAAGAGCCAACCCAGGTCCGAAAGGTTGGACTGGTGCAAGGGTTTGTTGGGGGGCCATCGCCTGCATGGATTTTTGCATTTCCATGATGACTGTCATAAGAGTAGCCTGCGAGTCCTGTAGGTTGGCTATAACGGGCGTGAACTGTTGGATGGTCGCATTGACTGCAACTTGTATGTCAGGTGCGACAGCTAGTGGCTGGTCTTGGAGACGCATGGCACTAGTCCCTTCTTGTTCACCGAGGTGATCCTCCTCTTGCACGGTGCGGATGAGGCCTTGGCTGGTAGCCCTCGTAACTCTTCGTCGTGGAGGCATGGTGCCTAAGTGTGGAAGATAGGCAAACTGCAATACGATGCTCACCTCCCCAGCGGAGTCGCCAAAATGATGCCAAGGAAAGTGGGTTCGTGTCTATGTGGAGGTGCCACAAAGGAGTCTGAGTCAGCTTCCAAGTGTACAAAATGAGAGACAGCAAGGGCGGAGTAAGGGCTGAGAGCAAGGCTTCCCAAACAGGCCTTGAGGAGTGGCAGTGCTGCGGAGACGAGGCCGAGACGAACAGGGCCGGCAGTCGACAGTCCAAGTCAAGGTCCGAGTCGGGGTCCAATGTTACGGTCCAAAGTTATGTTTCTCTCACTAGAATCCAAGAGCTCCCAAATTCTAGAGTGAGAAAGTGATTTTGTAAGAATGAGCAAAAGTCCCTTTTTGGAGTTGTAAAGTTCACTATTTATAGGAAACAGTGTGCTTATGTCATAAAATGCCACATGTCATCCCCTGGGAGTGACACGTCACCAGGGGGTCCAAAATACCGTTCTCCGTTGGACTGTCGGTTCCCAAATTCGCGTTGCCTGCCTCACACAGCGTCGCTCTACCTGTCTGAGAAGACTGACCACACCGTGACAGCATGATCAGAGTAAGCCCATTGCCCCATCCAAGCCCTTACTGAATCCCACAGGCCTGGCAGCGGTGGGGAAGACCCGACACCCAGCGGCCAGGTGGACTAGGTACGATGCCCTCTGAAGACCTGCTCCCTTCTCGGAGTGACCCAGGGGTCATAGTCCCTAGGGGTGCCGACGCGAGCCCCCAGTGCCGGAGCACGTAGGCCAGTCACGCAGGCACCCTGGCAGAGATAGTGTCCCAGAGGAGTCGCCAATCCCGCTGCGAAGGGTCCTCGTGCCGGAGCACTACGAACGGAGCCCCCCAGAATGAAGACGGCGATAGCTTTATGGTAACGAGCCTATCCCGCTGCGAGGGGTCCTCGTGCCACGGGAGCACTACGAACAGAGCCCCCCGTGATTGTGACGACGATGGCTTTGTGGTAACGAGCCCATCCCGTGGCGGCGATGGCTTTGTGGTAACGAGCCCATCCCGCTGCGAGGGGTCCTCATGCCGGAGCACTACGAGCGGAGCCCCACGTGAATGAAGACGGCGATGGCTTTGTGGTAACGAGCCCATCCCTATGGTGGCGATGACTTTGTGGTAATGAGTCCATCCTGCTGTGAGGGGTCCTCGTGCCGGAGCACTACGAACGGAGCCCCTCGTGATTGTGACGGCGATGGCTTTGTGGTAACGAGCCCATCCCGTGGCGGCGATGACTTTGTGGTAACGAGTTCCCGCTGCGAGGGGTCCTCATGCCAGAGCACTACAACAGAGCCCCTGTGATTATGACGGCGATGGCTTTGTGGTAACGAGCCCATCCCGTGGTGGCGATGACTTTGTGGTAACGAGTCCATCCCGCTGCGAGGGGTCCTCGTGCCAGAGCACTACGAATGGAGCCCCCGGAATGTTGCACACTCCGGAAAGTGGGTCGAAGCATGTTCCACGTCCATGGCGGGGGCACATGGTGTGGTGAATAAGTGTGATGCCTGAAGGCCAGTATCATGATTGTGGCGCATGGGCGAGGCGACGACTGTTGCGAGACCATACCTGGTGTCGGGGTCACATGTCATGAGAATGGCGCACGGGCACGGCGACGAACGTCGCAGAGCAATACTGGTGCCGGGGGCACGGATCATGAGAATGGCGCACGGGCGCGGTGACGAACGTCACGAAGCAATACTTGGTGCCTGGGGCAAGCATCATGAGAATGGCACACGGGCGCGGCGACGAACGTCGCGAAGCAATACTTGGTGCCGGGGGCACGCATCATGAGAATGGCGCATGGGCGTGGCGACGAACGTCACGGAGCAATACTTGGTGTTGGGGGCACGCATCATGAGAGTGGCGCGGCGACGAATGTCGCGGTGCAATACTTGGTGCCGGG